>CM057821.1:25697486-25889986 GCA_030067965.1 Latrodectus elegans
ATCAAGCAAAATGATTTGCTGTCGATTGGTTGCTAGCGGCCTGCGCTCATGTCTGTTAAGAAGACTGCCATTGAACCCATAGTATAGACTAACGTCTAGAATGGTGCCGAATTAGAGCGATGTAGACGACGGAGTGGGATCATCTCAGATGAGTCACACTTTTTTTTTTTTTCATTGATGGTCACCGTGTACGAGTGTGCCGTCGATTTAGAGACAGGTCTAATCCTGCAGCAATTGCGAAACACCCCACTCCGCGACAACGTGGCACCATGGTTTGGGGAGCCCTTGCGTACGATTTCAAGTCACCTTTATTTCGTATTCACGACACTAAGACAGCCCAACGTTACATGGATGATGTGACATGACTAGTAAACTCTCTTACCTTCAGGGGGTGACCAATGCAATTCATCAACAGGATAACGCTTGACCTCACATTGCTCGGATCAGCCAAGTGTACAGCTACTTCCCTGACCACTGTGCTTGCCAGATCTCTCACTGATCAAACACGTTTGGAATATGAACGGGCGCCATTTGCAGGCTCGGCCACTACTTCCGATGATCTTGTGAATTCATAAAAATAAAACATTATAATGTTTAGTGGAACAAAAATTTTATCTATTGGGAAATTAGTGAAAAAAAAAAAACCCCTTAAAGTCATATGAATAAATACTATTAATTTTATAGTAGACATAAAATTAATTATTGGCTTCTTATTATTAATTATCTATGTATTTTTTGATTTTATAATATTTTCTAAGATATTTCGATGAAATTTGAAAGAGACTTATGAAATTTTGGATTTGTGTAATATACGGATAAGATAATATTTTTAGTTTTAAGTTTTTTTAGTAAAAACTAGAAATTTTTTGTGTAAATAGTTATTTTAGCTGAATAATTTATTTTAGAAGTTTTTAAATTTGATATTCCTTCATTTAACAGATATAAATAGAATTTATTATTATTATTATTTTTTATAAAAAAAATGCATAATTGTGTGAGGCTTTATCAAAGGGACAATTGTAAATTGTTTTTGAAGCTCTTTTATAGAATATTTAAAATTTTTATTTTTTCCTTTAAATTAAAAATTTTTTGTTATATTCTTAAATTTATTACCATAAATAAATTATAAAAATACAACTTTTATTGTGAAAAATATTAAACTGAAATTGAGTATGAGTTAGAATTTTTAAACGAAAATATATCGATATCAATGAGAAATATAAATTTGATACTTTATATGCTTTTGAGCCGAGTAAATTGCTAAACACTTGCTCTATGTTTATGTATTTAATTTTTCATTACATATTATATATTTATAGTTTGTTCTATATTATCATGGTACATAAAATTATATTATAGTTTAATATAATGTTTCAGAATTCAAATAAATTTTTGGAATTTTAACATAATCGAAATTTTGTGCAGTAGAGTATAGAAACTCACATATATTTCAGTTTGTTTTATATATTAACTCAATTAAATACTATTTAAGGAAAAATTAAAGAACAGAATGTAGGAAACATCAGAACGAGATGGCGTCAAAGACCCTGCCTAGAAATTAGCGTCATACGCCAAAAGTATATCTTCAGTAGATAAACCATATTGATTTTGCAATCGCTTAGGCTTGACATTCAGTTGTCGAGAGTGCAAAATGTTAACAAAATGGGTAATGTAAAGGGAATCCCTCAAAAAATTTATATTCAGTCTGAGAAGAAATAGATTTATCAACGACATTCTTTGGTTTTGATTCCTCATTTGAAATATCATAATTAATGCCATTTTGTTCTGTAAATGTTTAATAAATACGCTCAACTACAAAAAAATTCGAAAATATTATATAATTTATAGTAACAAACAATATAAATAAGGTTTTGATTAAAAACCAATATTTCTTAAATCAGTTTCGAACTCTGTTCTTAGTTTGGGGCTCAGTTAAATCAGATTTAACTTTAAATTGAATTAAGAAGTGCAGTGTGCTAACAGGTAAAGTAATAAAATGTCAACTGATTATAGCTGTGATGTGAGAGATTTAAATGTCTGTTATTAAATAACAGTATTTTAAGGTAACTGGTTATTTAAATAATTAAATTTTATGCATAAAGATTTGCAACTATGTACTTCTCTTGATTCTTTGGCGATTTTTTTCACGCCAATATGGATGTCAACATGTGACTAACAAGATGGCGGTTACACAAAAGCTATACAAAGATAGGGCTACCAGAATGACAAAGACTAAATTTTATCGACAAAATGTATTGCAAACTAAGCGGTACTACCTCTAAAAGTAGATAACTGTTATAAAATAACAGTTAAATAACGAATAACGACTATCTGTACGAAAAAGTCATTTCTCGTTCGACCATCAACGGTATCACTGTCGGTAGAATTTGATATTGAAATTGCAAGTAAAAATGTAGGATTTCTGGTTGTTTATTTGCTGCTGATTAATTAAACGTAACTTTTTTATGTTATAATTTAAGAAATTATAAAAATAAAATTCATGATATTAACAAAAAGCTTATCATAATTTATTTTTAAACAAGTCTTGAATTTTTTTGTATTCAACATATATTAACATACGAATTTATAATTGCATGGAAATTAATTTATAAATAAAATTGCTTATATATTCACTATATTATGTTGATAAAAAAAACACATCTTTTTTTAAATTTATTTAAGCCTTGTTTTGATTTCGAACATTCTCTCATGTTAGGATCCTAAAATAACAGTTCTGATTTCCAAATCGAATTGTGATTTCACTTAATAATTTTTTTTAATCTAAATTAGTATGATTATTACTTTTTGTTTAAGTAAACGAAGTATGAATTTTCTTAATGTTTATATTTATTCCTGAAAAGTGACGAAAAGTAAGATAAAAAATAGTTGAAATTTCAGTTTTTAGCACTAGTGTAAAGTTCTTACAATCTGTTATATTTTCAGTTTTATTTCATTTTTAAAATATTGATTATTAAAATAAGATTTTAATCACTTATATGTTTATGGCCTAAATGTGGAGGTAGTTATTTTATCACTTATTTTTTAAATATAAAAGCATTCATTAGTGAGAATGAGTGTATCAGTACATTCTGCACATGCTATTTCATTTGGAATTTGTGGATATGTTCACATATTTTGAAATTTTTATTATTTGGTTTTCATGAATCATAACTGTCAGGATTATAGTTGTTAGTATATTTGAATGTCTAAATTTGTGTTTTCTTTTGGGTATTTGGGTGTAGTTCAAAATAATTCAGCTGCAGTCATTTGCTGTAAAAAATGCATTTTACAGACATGTTTTTGTACATGTCATGTTCTTGTCTGTAAAAGTAAGTTATACTTATTAGGAAAAGCTTATTGTTTCTTTGATTTTTGTTTCGTATTGACTTCATGCACATATTCTCTTTCAAGATATAGCATATTTAGAAATGCCATTATGAAACGCCAATTAGTTTTTTTTTTTTTTTTTTTTTTTTTTTTTTTTTTTTTTAAAAAAATGAATTTTTATTAAGAAATGATTTTATCCAAAATTATTATTTATGTTAATTATAAATAATTTAGCTATTTTGAAAACTCAGATTTATAAAGTGGCAGATAAAGTAGGTAAAAAGCTTTGAAACTTGCTAGGGGATTCATGATAAAATAGAATTATGGTGAGAATTTAAGAACTCAAAGTGGTAATTCCTGGTATTCTATTTTGTTTTCTACCTTTTGATAGGAACATATTGGAAAAATTATCGTCGACTGTGCTATATGTACACTGCCATTCACAGAATTGTTGTCAAGAATTGATTATTTTTTAGATCCTAAAGCACCTATTTTTTTAATGTGTATTTATTATTTGTTGAATTATAAAATATGTTTTTTTAGGGTATGTATGAATCACACATTTTATATTCATGAATGACAAATATAGTGCCATTCATAAATTTAAATGTTAACTGAACTTTATTGTTTTTAATTTGAAACAATTCAAGAGGAGTGGTTTTTATTTCACTATCATTATTACATTGTTTAGCAATAAAATCTATCCAAGTTTATGACAAAAAATTAAATCCTTTTAGACCATAAAAAATCTGTCAATATTAAGCCTCTGACATACTCAAATGGTTGGTTTGTTATTATTCTTATTATAACATATAAACAAATATTTTGTGTATAACTTATTTCATTATCACAAACAACAGGATATTTTATGCCATATTTTCCTAGATTCTTAAGCATTTATTGTTGGAATGGTCAGTTTTCTCATAAAGAAAACTATCTTATATGCTGGGGCAAAAAGTTTTGATCTTATCTCTATTCATGTATACCATGTATCATAAATGATTGTAAATTTATATAAATAATAAAATTAGTTAATAAAAATTTAAATCTTATATTAATAATTGTACTAGTTTTTTATATGCTTTACATACTATAAATAAGATAATTCAGCTAATTTTTTAAAATAACATACACTTGTCAGAAAAAGTGCTTACCAATGCATTGTAAGCATTCTAGAGAGAATAAAAGTACATTATAGTGTATTTATTAATTTAATTTTTATGTAATTTTATGTTTAGTAATTATGTATGTGTTTCTCTTAGACAATTTCTTAAATATCTGTAACAATTTCAGAAAGGTAACACACATTGTTTCAAAGTAATCATAATAATTAAAAATTACACAAAAAACAAAAAAGTTTGCATACAGATGAGAAAAGTCTTTAAAAAATATCTTCCATGGACTGTCAATTAAAGCTTATCTGGTCGGAAAACCTTCTATGTTTAAGCTTAGAATTAACTAGTTTGTTGGTTTTCGCTGATGAAATATTATTCCATTCCATCATAATTACTCTTTTCAGCATATCTTTTGATGTTATGTTGTTGAATCTTAGTTCTAATAAATCCCATAAATATTTGATAGGCTAAAGTCTAGTTATTGTGGAGGAGTATGCAACTAATTTTTGATATTGTAGAGCAAACAGAGCTTTATGTTGTGGTCACTGTGTTTTGAATCATGGTCTTGAAACCGATACCCATCACTAATATTCAAATTTTCCTATAATATATTTTGATATCCCAAATGATCTAACATGCAGTCTATAAAAGTTACCCGACCTACTCTACTTTCTGTCTTATAGTATCCAGATTAGTGATTAAAAATTGAAAGGATAATCCAACTGATTTAAAATTTTTAAATTTTGGTTTCATAGTAAAATTTACACATTGAGAAAAAAATGATTAAATTAGTAATTTGGCATTAATATCTTACTGATGTATCTAGTTGAAAGTATTGAATTTAATTTTTATTAAAAAATGTGAAAAAAATTACTATTTGAAATAAATATTGTTTAATTTACAAAAGCTTTGTATCTAAGAATTATCAGAAATCAAATTACTTGATAGGTTTTGGTAACATTAATATAAGTTATCAAAATTTTTAAAAAGGATACTTTACCAAGAAATTTTACATCAAGAATTCTAGAAATTTATTATTTTTATTTTGTAAAAAGTTTTACTATGATACTTACATAGAGATAGAGACATAATAGAGATAGAGATCTATTATGTCTCAAATTATAGTAATAATTCTTCAGGTGGGACAAAAGTGTATAGAATGGGGAATTTAATGTCTTTATAGTTCTTTTTAGGCTAAATCTAATAAGGATTATTATGTTTTAAAGGCATTTCAATTTGTGAAATATTTGTTTTGCACGTGATAGCTACAGAAGGATTTTAACTCGTGAGACATTTGTAACTCTTTATGAATGCAACTGAATGTTGGCTTATTATGTCTCCTGAGACTCTCGTAAAAGAGAACAATAAATGGTTTTAGAATATCATGATCCTAATGATGATATTAAATTTTTCTTTGAAACTTGCCCTTAATTGTTATTAGAGTTTAAATTGAATCTGGCTTGGTTGCTATAGAAATTTTTTTATTATAGAAATTGAATTCATAATTAACTGCTGATAATGACCATCTATGAAGTTTTCATGGTTAAATAATTACACCTTGTCTTTTATATGATGGAATATTCTGCATCATCTATTGGATATTAATATAGTACATTAATCTTGATTATTATTTCTTTTTATTTTTAATGACTTTATCAATAATTTAAAAGAAAAAAAATATTGATATGGTTTTCTAACCATATCATGATGCAGTCATTTGTACTGCTGATGGCTGAGGATCCATTTTCCAACAAGATCATGTTTAACTGATCTTTTCAAATTCACATAAATATATGCAATAAGGTAAAATCTTTCTACAGCTTCATGACTTCTAATTCCTCAGTGATTTTTTCCCTTTAAAATATAATAAGCTAACAAAACAAGTAATGCTAGTAAACAAGTACCAGGTAAATCACCATCTTGAACTATATCACTAGCAATTCATCTTTATCTTTTTTTTGCCTCATTGTGATTGCATTTTAAAAGATTAAGGGCAAGCCTTGAGATGCAATTACTGTTCTCTTTATTCGCTTCTCCTGGGTTTTAAATTATTCATTTGTTTAATGTGCAGTGAGGCTCATGTTCCTAGAAAAAAAAGTTCTGCTAAATGAGATTTCCGGAAACCAGCATATTACTTTTACCTCCGCTTCAAGTGGATGGAAATGTAATGTGGTCATCACACAGCACATCAAAGGATTCAAGTTGATCAAGCAGTCACTTGTTGGACTAAAATAGGTAGAAGCTATTTCAGGAGTGTATTGAAAGAGTATAGGATCTACTACACTTTTGTGTGTTCACCTGACCTACATCCCCTTTTGGTGATATACAGTATCAAATTTCTGTTGCATTAGTATGGAAAACAAAAGCAATAAAGTATGAAAAAGGCATAACTTAGTTCTAAAGCCACTATTTATTTATTTTTTAAATATCTCTGAAATTTTTGTCAGTCTTATTGATTTCACTTTATATATATATATATATATATATATATATATATATATATATATATATATATTAGAGAGAGGCAGGGATTTTTATTTAACTTAAGTTACATCTTAATGTTCGATGTTTACTGTATATAATTATTATTTATATGTACATAAAATAAATATACTCTTTGTTCTTTTATTGACTTTTTAGACTTTATTTGCTGGCATGTCATGTCTAAAAATTTAAGGCATATTTCTAATAATAATGGTTCATTTGTGGTGCTACTAGGTTACTCTGGTGTGTTATCATAAGTTAATTTTTTAAAATGAAAGTGGTACCTAGCAGTATATTTAAAATTGTTTTTATATGCATTTGACATTATAAAGTGAACTAACAATTAAAAAACATTTCCAATTATATGACAAATTTTAAAGTAAAATATAGTCAATGAATGAAGAGCATATTAAAATGATTTGCTTTTTTTCTTTCTTATTAGTTGGGTTATTGTTAAGTATTAGGCATCTCTGCTTAATAGCAGCTGCTGAATGGGTAGAGTTCTGCCTTTCAATAAAACAATTCCTGGACTTCATTCTACTTCAGACTTTGGAGGTATATAGTAATTCGGTATCAACTTTAAACTGTTGTGTAAATTAGTTATGTGCAAAAAACGACAACAAAACAAAGAATAAACCTCTTATGGTATATTTTATGCCAAATGCTCATGAAATCTGTCTTTCATTTTCATTCATTTTGGTCATTTAAGAATCATTACCATTGAATCAGAGATTTCTTATAAAAACTGAGATATGGTTGATTTAATGTGGAAACGGTAATAAAACAAACTAAACTTGTATATATATAATCCCTCCATAAGAATAACTTAAAGGGCATTATGACTATGACCTATTTTAAGTGTACCTGTCACCATTAGTAAATATTATATATTATCAGTTATATGTTGTATTTACTAATGGTTCAGGTTTCATTATCTTAGAACTTGCTACCTGATTACAAGAATAATACTGTCACCCAAGCTATCCGAATTTAGCTCTTTTATTGGAAATATTGAGAAAATCAGTGAAAATACATAAATATTTAAAATAGCTTTAAAGTAAACCAAAAATATTACATTATGTTTGAAAGCTAAATCCATGAATTGTAAATAAGGAGAGTAAAGTACAAAAAATATGGCTAAAATTATCAAAATCTTGTAGAAGCACTAGTTTTTTATTTATTTATTTATTTTTTTTATAATATTTTAAGCATATCAAAAAGTTTACTCATATTTAAACTGTGATTCTCTTCATCTCTGTTTTTATAGTTGTATAATTTAAAGAAAACTTACTAGTTATCTTCACACGACAATTATATAATAAGCAAGAAATATTTAGATAAATTTTGTGTGGAATGCAGAAGATGAAGGAGGATAAATTATCAGAATATTACAATATTTTTTGGAATGAAAGTTTAAGTATAAAATTTTTTTTCAGAATATTATGAAAATATGTTTTTAATCACAAAATATTCTTTTCATAGATTGCATTTGAATGTAAATCATCTGTGATTTTCTTAGAAATTTGATATGTTTATTTTTAAAAATGATATTATTTTTTATAATGATAAAAATCATTTTATTGCATTTGTTTTATAGAAATGCAGCCATCAAAACGGCAAAAAGTGACGATGGAGGGGATTAGTAGTGAAGTGGAATCATCCGAAACAGGTAATTTTTAGGCTATTTAAATTTCAATAAAATTGTTGAAACTACATAATTTGAAACTACATAATTTTATTTTTTTTATTATTTTATTCAACTATCAACTTGGTGTTTGATAAAACAATGAAAGTATAAAATTGTTGTCAACAATGAAAGACCAGAGATGTAGCTTAAAACTTAAAGCAAGCCACATTACCTTTTTCATAAGTATTTAAAAAAGTAGTCATTATTTTTGTTTTGTTGAAAACTATTTTTTGGATAGAATTTTTTTCAATTTTCTTATTTTGTGCTGTTAACAAGTGAACTTATATTAATTGAGAATAAATGCAATGTTTAATCACAGTTTTAGAAGTTAAACTTCTTAATAATTCATTTTTTGTATACTCATTTTGTCAATGTGATATTTTAATTCTTAAAAGTTAGAATCTCCTTTGTTTTCAATAATAGAATCAATTAAAAATCAAAACACTACTCTTAGTGTATAAATATTTCAGCTTATTAATATAATTAGTTCTTCGATTCTACTGCTAAATCACAGATAGAATTAATGAATAATATTTAGCAATAATTGCAAGCAAACTCTCCTCTTCTAATTTTAATTTGAAGTAAAATATGAAAAATATTGCTTTTTTTAATTTCTTGTTACAATTGCTTTTGAAGTAAATAAATGGTAAGTAAAACTGCTCTTAATTTTCTTTTAGAAGTAAATTTTCTAATCTTTCTATAAATGTGTAATAGTTCATCAGTTTTTTTTAATAGATAAGTTAAGGAAGGATATTTTATGTTAGGTTTTTTTTTTTTATTGATGTCTTTTTTTTGAAAATTAGAACAGTTTCTCAGGTGTTTCAAAGAAAAGATGAATGGGCATGTCTAAGTACTTAATATTTGGGATTAACATCTGTGACAAGTTGTTTGGGAATTGGTTTTGCTGTAAATGTTCTGTTTATGAAGATTTCTTTTAATTGGAAAGAAATGCTTAACAATTGATATATTTTGGACCAATTTGCTACATCAAAATGGGGCTCTCCCAATTTCGTTCTTTTAAAAGAAACTAAAAGATCCGATGTTTTAGGTTTTTGAAAAAAATCTGAGACTTACAGAACTTTACTAAAGAATATACTATTTGAATGTATTAATTTTTAACTATAAAAAATTATCTATTATATTTTAATGGTTATAGCTCATTAAATGTGTTTCATTTACAGGGTATTATTTATTAATGATCTTTCTTTTGCTCTCTTAATATTTCCACTCTATATAACCGGTGCAGAGATGCCATTTGTTATGATTTTTCCGTATTTAGTACGGATTTCTATTCTTTGTTATGGAGTTATGATGATCTTAAGGAAATTACGGAAACTAGATTTCTCTCACAATCTCTAATAATAATCCTTTTTTTGTCATGTACGATTATAATATTATTGTATTATAGCGATTAAAATTTGTGAAGGTTACAAATAAAGGACTAATTTAGTGTTGAAATTGGATCAAGAAATATATGCCTGATATATTAAAAAGTAGAACTGCTAGGAGTGCACGTACAGGTGATCATTGACTAAAAGTGAACTTAAGCATATTGTAGTTTCCTTTGCATAAGTCTTTTAGTCATTATGCACATATGCGGGGAAAGAGAGCTTATTCAGCCACTGCCACCAGACTTACTCTGCTGCTTACGGAGGCAGCGGTTCAGCTTATCGATAGTAAATTGTGCTGATGTCAGATTGTCAACAGCCAGAACTTCATACTTTGGTGGTAAAACCACAGTGTATGTGATTGGCGGTAAAACCAGAGTATTTTTGGAATCACTAAATTTAAATGAAATTGAGACTTCTTCTTTTTATGAATCAGTGAGGCACTTTTATTTCACTGCACATTTGTGTATCATTAAAAAGTTTCCTCTAAGTGATGAATTTTTAGAACACGTTCAGGCAGCTGATGTTGAATTACAAAAAGATGTTAGATTTCAGTCTATTCAATATTTATCATCCTTGCTGAAATTTAATGTGGAAGAGCTGGACAAATTAGAAGCTGAATTTTTCCTCTATCAAAATGAAGCTTTTACAATTGGAAATTGTGAAAGAATGGGTGAAGTTTGGCACAGAATTTCTTTAATGAAAACAGATAATGGAAATCAGAAGTATGAAATTTTTAAGCAAACTGATGAGTGCATTTTAACTGTTCCTCATAGCAATGCTGGAACTGAAAGAAACTTCTGTGTGATAAAAAAAAAAATATGACTGAATTTAGGCCAACTCTCAGTACAGATTTCTTAAATTCGCTCTTAATTGAGAAAATAAAAAATATTTCAGACTCAAAATTGTGTTATCAGAGAGAATTTTCTCAAACAGAAATCAGTATGGATAAGAAAGTTATAACACAAATTTGTGGTTATCATTTATTTCTATTTACCACATCATTTATTTATTCTCAGTTAACAGATCAGTATGCTATGTTAGTTTTAAATAAAAAGAATTTTTCTTTTCAATATCAGTGTTTTCTTTTCCCTGTAATTATATAAAAATCTGTGCTGTAAGGATCTCTGAGGTTAAGCATTTAAATTTAAAAGAATGGTTTACTTTCTTTATTACTATTTATTTTTATATTTATTATGATTAGATGATCATTTTACTTTTATTTTTTAACATGGGTGACCTTAAAAGTATTTATTTTATGCACATATGTGTATTCTTAATGTAAACCACGTGTTACTGAAAAAGTTAATGAAAGTATTGAAAATATGTCCGATTAGTACTGATTGGGATGCTCAGAGGTTGGCATTTCTGCTGGTGGTAACTTTCTAACCAATTGTTTAGCCCAATTCTCATAAGTGTTTTGTAGCCAAATTAGACTGGACCACTATATTTCATTAAGCTTCTAATTCCCTGTAGATATTTCTCTTGTAAGTAATTAAATCTATTGAGTCATCTTCAGATGTACTACAATAACAATAATAGTTAAATCAAATTTCTTCAGAATTTGCGCTATGTGTTTGACAAAAAAGGATTTTCATTTCTTTACACTGTTTCATCCAGTGTAACACAATATAAGAATCACTTCAAAACATTCTTTCAATTGTATTCTTGTAGACATTCTTAAGGTAATTTTAAATTTAAGCATTTATTATCTAACCATTTCTTCCCCTCACATTAATGCCTGTTCTTTAATTATCTCATTGTACGCCGACCTGGTAGCTGAATGGTTAGTGCTCTTGCCTTCGGTTAAACAGTTCGTGGGTTCAAATCCCACCTTAGGCATGGATGTTTGTAGTGGTTCGGAATCCACTTTAAGCCGTAGGTCCCGGTCAATTAGCCCTCGTGTGCAAAAAATGACTGTTGAGCAACAAACAAACGATGTCATTGTACTGTTTGATATTTTCACCATTTTCACAAAGACATTAATTTTCACCATTCTGATGTTACCTAAAATAAACAGCTGTTCCATAAGGATTGCATAACATGTACATCTGCTTACTCATTTTTACAATTCTTCAGGAAGGAATATATAATGCTGGAAATTTCCCAATTTCTTTACATAACGTTATCTGCCTTTGTTGAATGACCTCTGTGTATTTTTTGTCCCATTCATACATTTTCTCATGAACTTCATCTAATATCTTTACACACATAACATATGGTACAATCAAACCATAAAGATTTTTTTACTATCTATGAAACACTCTTACTGTGTTGCAATATTTTCCAGGAATATACCTAATTTTCAGCTGAGCTTGTCCAGCTTATCCTCTTGGACCTTGTACCACAAAACCCAACCAACCAACTTTCAGCTGAGTTGACAGCTAAATGAGTAATTATCTAGGTTTAAAAGTTTATAACTTTAAATCATGGCTTTCCAAACTTTTTTTTTCTTGTGGACCATTTTCAAAGTTTTACTATTTTTGGTAGACCCCCTGCCCTGCTACATTTCTACTGTAGTTCCAAAACTCCTGAAATATATCACCCTAAATTGAGGATGTTAAGAAAAGTGGTCCATTTTTTTTGTGTCCTATTTATTAAAATACTATTTCAAAGTTTTACTATTTTTGGTAGACCCCCTGCCTTGCTACATTTCTACTGTATTTCCAAAACTCCTGAAATATATCACCTTAAATTGAGGATGTTTAGAAAAAAAGTGGTCCATTTTCTTGTGTCCTATTTATTAAAATACTTGTGGTTATACAAAATTATAAGCATTTATTATTACCAGCAATCAACAATTGACAAAAAATCAACAACGAACTCTGAAATGTAAATTAACAATAAAAATACTTTTAATGAAATGGATGCACTTGATGAATTAACAGCAAATTATCAATATTTGGCTTCAGTTTTATAAATCATCTCAAATCTCTCTGTTCTGTGATGTTCAATCTGCTCCTTTTTAAATCCATAAAAATATGTATTACAAATAGATAGATACTTATTTTTTCTGGCACTGCAAACACTGACATCAATTCACTCACAGTCACACTTTTATGTTAAAATTCTCGGAAACAAATAAGTAACATTTTGTTCATGACAGTCACATTTATATGAATAAAGATTGCAAAAACAGCGCTAGTCATATTACATCCCTTTGCATGTAGAAATAAGCATCGTGGGCAAACAGGCGCCGGGCTGCACTTTACAAGTCTTGACTAGTGGTGTACACTTGTACAATTCAATTCTGTGTTTGAACTAAATCTCGAATATTTTTAAGTATCTACCTAGTGTATGATTCTACCTGCCTATATTGATATGTAAATCCAAACCAAATATTTTGTTCTTTTTAATGAAAACCAGAAGATTTTTCATAGACCCCTATTTACAACTTGTGAACCCGTTTTCTTTTCGCGTTTATGTAGACCCCCATGTGGTCTTCTATGGACCCCCATGGTCCCATGGTCACAAAGAAATACACCATATGGTGTATTTCTTTGTGACCATGTTGATTTGTGACCATGTTTGTGCTAAAGTCGTTGATTACAATTACTTAAACATAATAAATTAATTTTTTTAGGCAAGTATTGACATATGGATTTTTATTGAACTTATTTTGTAAGTAAATATATGATGTAAATGTATGTTTCATGTAAATTTCGAAAAGGAAAGGATTTTTTAAAATTTTTTGCTTAGTTTTATTTAACATTGTTTAATTTATTGAAATTTGTTTATTCTTAAATTTGATTTATTGAAATTTAATTATTAACTTTTTATAGGGAATGAAACACTTATTAACTGGAGAGATGATGCAGATAAATATCAACGTCGAAATAAATATGCTATGGAGAATGGTATTCTAACAGATGTAAACTTTACTGTTGGACCTCAGAAGAAACTTTTTTCTGCTCATAAAATTTTCCTTGGATTAGCAAGTCCTGTGTTTGAAGCAATGTTTTTTGGTTCATTGAAGGAATCTAATGATACTATAGATATTCCTGATATAACACCTTGTGGATTTAAAGCATTACTAGAGTCAGTAATATATTCTTGTTATATTGCTTTTAGTAATTATAATAGTTTAAAAATGGCTCTTTAAACATAATTAACTAAAAATAAGTTTATAGTTGCTTTTATTATTTTTAAAATAAATATTTTTTTAAAGTAAGTTAAGTGAAATATTTGGTTTATATCATCAAAATAGTAGTACTAAAATTTTACTGATAATAGAAATACTCTGAGTTCCAAAAGAAATTTTCAAGAATGAGACAAAATCAGTAAATTACCTGAATAACTAATATTGCAACATTATTAATATCTTATGCTCTAAAACATGCTACAATATTTTTCATTTCAGCTGATTATTTTTCACTTTCTTATGGCGATTGATGTTTTCAGATAAATTCTGCATAATTTACATATCACTGAACTAACTGGTAAGATATTTCAAGTTGAAACATCAGTACTTTCCAAAATGATTAGTTAAGGACTATCATTTTTATTAATTCTCAGACTCGTATGCATAATGATGGGATTTGATCCCACACTGCTCAAAATAATTGGTTAAATTCTGCTATGGTCAAGTTCCTCTTAATTTTAAACCACAGTGAAATAATAAGATAGAAATATTAGATATATCCTAATCTTTTTCTCCATACTTCATCAAGGGCAAAAAAGTAATTTGCATTAATTTTTAAGAAACAAATGGATCATTTCAGCAAGTTTTCAATGCACCATTGTTATTTTGTCTTGAAACACAAAATTATTACCAATGACAAAAAGTGAAATAAACCTGGTTGAAATTGTACATGTTTATTAAGTATTGATGACTACTGAGTAATTGAAATGATTTGTGCCATTTATTAGGTACTCGTTTTACATTTTGTGCCAATTCTTAATAAAAATTTCTGCTATTGCAAAATATTGATATTATAAAAGATGTAATCATAAAAAAGGTCAATATATGTATATACCAATATTCAATTTTTAAAAATACATTATTGTATTTATATTTAACTTTTATTGAATTTGAGAAATTTACAGTATGAGGGGTGCAATTCTTACAAAAAATAGGTTCCTACAAAATTTTTGTTTCACATTTTGATGGAAATAAATTCTTATGTGTAAATGGTAAAAGTTTCTGTGTTGTAAGTGAAATATCTGAAAGCTTTTTCATCACAAAAGAGCTTTTGAATACTATTTTTGTGTGGAAAAAAATTAAAGAAACTTTGTCTTACTCTGACTGATAACTTCTGATTTTTGATTATTTTCTGATTTTCTTGAAGTCTTTTAAGTAGATGGTAATTCTTTGTCTTTTGAAAGATATATTCTTTGTTAATTTTTATAAGTAAGGAAAAAATTAAATTTTTTTTTCATTATCCATTGATAAGATGTGAAAAATAATAAACACATTAACTCAAGCTAGCATTTCTTTTATGATCACTGTTTGCAAAAAATGATTTATTTTTATTGATTTTTTTATGTTGTGGAAACTGAAATTTATAGAAAAATGCTTAAGAAATGAGTAAAACATATTGTTAATTGAATTAGGTAAAAAAATTAATAAGACTAAATTATTTAGCTTATGAGAGAATCCATTAAAAGATGAGAAAGAAGAAAATGTTTAGAAGTTGAATTATTCTTAATAAAAGAAAATGTGAATTTTACTGTGAAACAGAAGTTTATTGCCTGTAATGTTTATTAATATTTATATCCCAGCAGTTTTAAAGATAAATTTATTATAAAAAGTAAAAAGTTATTTCTTTAAGTGACACTATATATTTATCGAAAAGTTTTAATTATCTGTAATCAAATAGAATTTAGATAATTTCTATAAATAATTCAGATCTCTGAACATTTAGATAATATATTTTTCACATTTTTGACATAATTTGTTCTTATTTTCTTTAATAAATTTTAAGAATATAAGAACAAATTATGTCAAAAATGTGATTTATTATTTTTAATTTGAACTACTTTAAAGTTTTTAAGCAACCTTATATCAAGTTACATCCTAATATATTAATGTGTTGCACATTTATTATATTTTTTTATGAGAAATATGGTTATTCTTTGCATTTTTCAAACAAAGGTTTAACTGTATATAAAGCCATTTTAACAAATTATAGAAAGTTGTAATTATTAATTCTATTTGTATTAAAATTAGTACTATCACATTTGTTGATTCTGTATTTAAAATTATTTCTTTGTTTTAGCTTTGTGTATTCTGATGATATAAGCTTCTCTTCTGAAGTTGATGCCTTTTCCACTTGGCTTGCTGCTGAAAAATATTGTATGCCTTCCATGAAAGATGCTTGTTTTAAATATTTAACCACCTGTGAGATAAATTCTTCTAATGTATGGGTAGTATTGCACAATGGCTTATTTTTCAACTCTCAAGTAATTGTTGACAGATGTGGGGAATATTTGAAAGCAAACACTTCTGATGCTATCAAGTCTCCTAGTTTTGTGGAAGCAAGTAAAGAAGTCATTGAATATTTTGTCAAATTAGATGTGCTCAATATAAGGGAAATTGAACTTTTGAATAGCATTGTAAAGTGGGGGAAAGAGAGAGAAGGAACCAATGAATCATTACAGCAAATACTACAACCTTTCATGAAGTATATTCGCTTTGGTTGTATGTCTGAACAGGAATTAGTTTCTTTTGTAGATGAACACAAGAATGTAATTTCTGATAAAAATGTTATTGACATTTTAAAGTACATGATAAGTGGTGATATTTATTCGTTACCAGACTGGTGCAGTACCTGTGTTTTTTTAAGAAAATCTAATAATGACAAATTTAACACTAAACAAATTCGATCTTATTCACTTTCAGCTAAACATTCTCAGAATAATTCTTTTCTGAATGAGGAACACCAACGACATAGTATTTCTCATCCTGATCAGAGACTTGTTATTAGGTCATATCATTCAGATTCTGATGATAGTAGTGAGGGCTTCTATGTTGTACCTTTTCAACCAATGAGATCTTTAAATGGACGTCCAATCAGATCTCCTTCTTCAGTATCAGATTCTTCTATTACTGAGTCAAGTTCTGCCTCAAGCTCTTCTTTTGATATGTAATGTTTCATGATTGCACAGTCAACATTATTAATCAGTCTGGCTGTTTATGAACAAAAGTATGACACTGAAAAATATAATGAGAGTTTGAAAAGTGTTAAATACACTACCTGTTTTATTTTGAATGTGATACAAGTATTTATAATAATTTCTATGTAATATGAAAATGGACCAGTTTTTCCAATTTACTCATTGTGTTAAAAATTATCTATTAGTTTTCATAAAATTAAAATTTTTTTTTATTATCTTTGACATACTATAAGATCAATAATATATTCAGCATAGGGTAATTAAAGGAGCCATGAAGTTAAGTTGATTTTGTTACTATGAATTTAATTATTAGTTTATTTTACCAATTTTAAATGGGTTCTACTTGAGAACTATCTTTGTATTCAAACTTTTATGTACATGTTGTATGTTTAATATTAATATCCAAGTGAAATTTATTTTTTGTTTATCTATAGTTTTTTTTTTTTTAAATATTGAAACTAAAACATTTTACTTTGTTTGAAAGTATTCATTTTGCATTTAAAACTTGAGTTATTCAAGCTATCTTTATATTAAATTTGTTAGTATATTTAATAAACAACATTTGTTATTTATGATTCTGAAAAAGATTAAAATGATAAGTTTTATTGATCAATTTTAATGTCAGTTTAGTTTTGTGGAATTTGTATTTTTGCCTTTTTAATTACAATTTATTATGTATCAAAGAAGGAGATGTACAACACAAGCAAGCATTTATATTTTATTAAAATAATGATCAAAAAAGAAAAATTAAAAAGTTTAATGTAAAAAGAAGCATTAGAAATACAACAAAAATAGGCTATCATCATTTAAAGGATAACCACCGAAAGCTGCCAGTTGATATTCGTCAGTCATATCTCCATGCCAAAACTTTAATTATTTATTTATTAACTATAACTTAACTATTTATACAGTTACTCTTTTAAAATCTAATATTTTAATTTGAAACATTGTACAATTTATTTAGGGTTTATTTTTCCACAGTTAAAGATAGTTTAAATATATGTAAATTAAGTGGAATCCTAAATTTTTTTTTTTACCTCTTGATTAAAACAATGAAATAATCGTTAATATTACCAGTTCCTAATAAAAATTCTATTTTATTAAATAGTTTTAAAGTTTATTCACTAAATTACCCGAGTAAAAATTCTGTTAATTTTTAAATCTCACCATGAAATACTTTTCAGTAGTATTTAAAGTCTAATCTAAAATCTCATGCTTCATTTTTAAATTTATAATTCAATAATAAGAAAGTGTATTACAGAAACAAATTTATAAATAAATAATAGAAAGATTATTTCTGTTGGAAAAATTAAGAAATTGAAACCTATGTTTTACATACCTCCATTTGTATGTTTTACACAAAATTTATTATTCATAAAAATAAAAAGTTAAATTATTGATAAATAATGAATTTGATAACAAATTTCTATTAAGAATTTACTTAACAAAGGTATGAATGAAATATAAAATAGTATTACAATAATGAGTGTAAAAAATGCTTATTGAACATGTGACTGTTCAGAATAACTTAAAATTCATTAGGGTTTCTAAAAAAAGATGAAATATTAAATCCTTGGATAGAATGGTACATGCGAATGCATTTGTGCATCTTAAAATAACTTTATCTATTTAAAATTGAAAATATAACTAATATTTCAGCTGTGTAAAATTGAAAATATAACCAGTATTTCAGTTATGTAAAAACTATAGTTTTTGTTTAACATATCAGTGGTAACATGATTCTGAGATTAAAATCTACCACAGTTTTGAGATTGTGGTAGATTTTAATAAATTTATAACATTTTTCTTACTTTATAGTATACATAATATTACAAAAAATATCTAATAAATCTGCTATATTTGATTCTAAAAGTTTAATTTTATTTTTAAAATATTCACACGTGCTTTGCCTTATATGATGTGCCTATAGATCAGTGGTTTCCAACCTGTGAGGCACAGACAGTTGCAAGAGGGCATGCAGCTGTTTCCAAAATATCATTTTGGAATACGAACCAAAAAAGTCGAATAGGTGTCAAAAAGTAAATCAGCAGTATACATAATCCACAATCCTCGCCGCGAATTTTTCGGGTACAAATGCTAAAACATGCCATCCATATTCTTCTGGGAACGAAATATCTCGCTTTCGCGTTTGGAGCCGAGAACCGGTGTGGCGTGGAATCAGAAGATAAGCACCCTCAACATCCCGGGTATTCTCGTGCTTGCTCGCGCCAAACCCTCCATTTGTAACATCTTTTTAACACGCCATTTCTGACATCTTACCTATGTGAAACTGGTTTTTCTACAGTAGCTGTCATAAAAACAAAGTATCGATCTCGCTTAATGATTGAAAAGGAACTGAGAACCACGATTTCTTCAATACCACAGTTTGAGAAAATTCGTGCTGAAAAACAAGCTCAACTGTCGCATTAAATTGTTGTTGTAGTATTAATTGTGTATTCTTTTTTTGTTTTGTTATTATATTTCTTATAATAAATATATTATATTTTTACATAATATTGTATATTATTTTGTAGCCCATTAAATAAATTATAATATCAGTTGAGTATTTATGAAATTTGATTTTTATATAAATTAACGGGACGCACAACAATTTGTTTTTTAAAGGGGTGCGCCGGTACAAAAAGGTTGCAAACCACTGCTATAGATAGTACACATGTGAAAAGTGAAATTTCTTTTAATAATTAGTTGAATAAAATAGCAACTTTATTACAAATTTTTAATAATGTCAATGAAACTTTAGAAATGAAAAGCTTACACTTTTTCCTAAATTAAGTGATTGTTTTGTTTCAAAGTTTACATTTTATATTTTACTAAAAGTTTGCTAATCAAATAATTGGATTATTTTTTATATAACCTATTGGAAAATGATTCCAAACGTATTGAGAAAATAAACTGTGAAAAATACTTTTAAAAAATAAAATTCAGCTTCACAAGTCCATTTTCAAGTAAAATAATCCATCTCATAAAAATTATTCATTTTAAATAAATAAAACCTTTGTATTATTTAAAAGAATAATTTTTTTTATATGAAATGAATTATTTAATGTAAGTTATTCTGCTTGCAGATGCCAATCATCCCAATGAAAAATAATTTACATGTAAGAAGGAACATGATCCAAAATGGTTTGTGTATATTTGTTTCTCACTGAGGAGAGTATGAAAATATCATACATATATATATACATATATATATACACACACACACACATATATAATGCTTTCACCTGCTTGAATATTTTTAGCAATCATAGGATGTTTGCTTTTAGATGTTTCATGTTGTATACACCATCTATCTATCCGATAATGTATAAAACGTGTCATTGGAAAAGTTTTTTGTCATCACTCAGTGGAAATCCAGTTAGTGTATTGATGTGCGAATCGTCACCGATGAAAAACAGAATATATTTGTATAGACCAAGAGTTTGCTATAAAGGCCCATAGGAATAACGTTCATCAGTACAGATCTCCACAACTTTCATCCACCTCTGTCATCGATGACTTACAATGCACCATATTTAACATGTTGAAGATTTTAGATAGTATTATTTCTGCTAAGTGTGGTGTATTTTTACCATGGTACTATAGGAACAGTTGACAAAATTAGCCAGTTTAGATATCTTTCTATCTTTGGTTCAAAATGATAATCCCTTCTGCATAATACTGATTTTTAATTTATTTGTAATTCCCTTTGACATTCTTTGTATGCACTTCACGCAAATGTCTTGCCATCTGCCTTCATGAGTATTTCACATTGATATTGAAAGTAGATGGTGGTCGCATTAATGTGACTAGACTATATATTACCCCATCGCAAATACTCTTAATTGGGTTTTGATAATCTCAACATTCATTGGCTCATAAAAACTAATCTGCATTATTTACCTTGAAGATTTTGCTAGAAAAAGCATTTATCATAAAGAGCTTTTAAATGTATTTTATATTCAGAACAAGTTGAATGGTAAAATGTTTTCTTTTTATACAGAATAATAAAATATTAATCTTTCCTTTTACTCAAAATAGTAAAATCTTAATTGTTAATACTGTGGTAAAAACATTGATATTAAACTTAATGTTATAAAATAGTTAAATGATAAAAAAAGTAAATATTTAATGTTTATTATGCTAAAAATAAAAGTATGTAATTAAATAAAAGTTTAAAAATGGTATATTTGAATTTTTTTTTCCTCCCTCAAATGTGGAATAACAACAATACCACCGATAGAAAGGATGACTCTAGGCTGTCTGGGTGATGTAAGTCAAGGGTTTATTCCTGGTAGGGCTCTCCTAGGCTTGAAGGCCAGATCATTATGTTCAGCTAATGTTAGCAGGCGGCGAGCCAAGTCCGTCTTCTACCTTCGAGTGCTCAGTCAAACAGAAGCTGTTCCTCAGCTTCCACCCAAGAGTTAACTAAAGTCTTTGACAAGGTTTGGAAACAAACTTATTGTTAAACAGCATGATGTCTTTGGAATTCGAAGCAAAGCTTTGTTCTGTTTGTTTCTTAAGAAATTGGCTCATAAGAGTAAAATACGAGACAACTCTAAGAGTTTTAGTTTGAGTCAGGGCGTTGTCAGTTTTGAGTCCTAGTCGTTCTTCTGTGTACTTGGCTGGTGTCTAAAAGGTGTCTCAATTGTGAAACTGAAATGTTTGCCTATGATATTATTATTTGGATTTCTGGCTCAGATATTAAAAAAATGTAACGCAACTTGGATTTAAATCTTTCAGACTTAATGAAGTTCGTTAAGCAGCACAAATTTTAATCCTCTGAAATCAACAGTTTATTTTTTTTTCAACTAACAGGAAGCTATTCAACTATTACCAGCAAATTAGTTTTGGTTAACTTCTCGGATATGGGGGATGTGTACGTCAACAGTTAACTTCTGGTAGGGCCATCGTAGGTCCCGGTCTTATTAGCCCTCGTGTGCAAAAAATGACTGTTGAGCGACAAACTAAACCTGGTTGGGCCATCCTTCTCGGATATGGAAAGTACCTCAATTATACCAGTATTGATCTTTTTGTTGGCTTCCCTGGCGTTTATTCTTTCCACACTGAACTGCTCTACAGTGATCAAGAACGCAAGTATTCCTGAACTTCTGAAACATATGCTGGAGATACCAAAGAACGCTATTAAACTATATACACAGATGGTAGTAAAAGTGGGAATAACCAATCAAGAAGCTGCTGTCATGATATAAATATCATGACCCCAGATAGAGATCAAGAAATAAAATTTAGAAATCCAGACGTTTGCTCTGTTTTTAGAATAGAACTTATTGCCATTGAAGTAGGTCTTTGAAGCATACTTGCGGGAAAACGTTATGGCGAGGTTTGGATTCTATCGGACAGCAAGACCGCAATTCACGATATAAAGGATTGTAGTGATGCGGGTGACAGAACTTGTACTTCTATATTAGACATGTTGAAACAGATTTTTCTTTTTCGGACTATATCTGCAATGAATTCCCTCTCATGTCGATATTTGTGGAATGAGATGCCAGAAAAAAAATGGTTACTCGTAGTTCAGAAAACCCCTTGCCCTATCAAGACATATTTTATGAAATCCCAGCAATCGGGAAGAATTTTTAACTAAATTAAAGGCAAATATCTCCAATAAAAGAATGGTACCAAGAACTTGTCCTGGTCGTTTTCTAGGCCTCACATGGGATTGAACAGGCCAGATTGCTCTTTCCAGATTTGCCAGTGGCCACTTGAAAGGTCTTTGTTCCTATAGTTATTGCCATATCAGATAAAATTACATCAAATTTGTGATGCTTGAATTTTTCTCTTAAAATTTCAAGTTCGCTGATAATCACACTGTATGCACTCCACTCCACTAATTGCATTTATTGGTTTTATGTCAACAGCAATCATATCTCAGAAGATTTTTCCAACATGCAACAAGTGCACTTCAGAAAATGCTTCCCCGGAACACATTTCGTTCGTGGGTTCGAATCCCACCTTGGACATGGAAAGTTGTTGTAGTTCGGAATCCAGTTTAAAACCGTAGGTTCCGATCTAATTAGCCCTCGTGTGCAAAAAATGACCGTTGAGCGACAAACAAACTAACCGGAACACATTTCGGACTGCGTTCAAACGACGACTTAATTCGAAATCCTTTAATGTTTTTGGACTTTTTGATGGTTAATCATCTCATGGACCTTGTCTAGCAGTCGCTAAACACGAAGGATATGAAATAACAATTCTAATAAACCTTCCTTATTTAAACTTAACAGAAAAGTATTTGTTTATAAATTTTCTTTATTCATCATATTGTATATTGAAAAAATTTATAGCCATATTTCATTAGTAAGCATTGTACATTTATTCTTATTTTATCAGACTTTATTTTAAATTCAGTAATTTATACTTACAAAGCTGTTTACTTATTTAAGAAGAGCTTATTTGAGGTTATTATTATTGTCTCCTATTTCTCTAATATTTCTGTGAATGGAGCTTCATAGAATCCGTAAGCGTTTTTCTTTTTTTAAATTCATTTTCAGAATTTTGATCTCTGTTGATAAAAATAGTAGTAGTAATATGAAAGAAACAGTTGTGGAGCTTTATGCTTGTAGGCTTATAGTAAGCATTGAGTAAAATTAAATGAAGCTCTTAGAGAATGAAGCTTTAAGAGCTTCTTAAATAAGCTCTTCTTAAATAAGTAAACAGCTTTGTATGAATAAATTACTGAATTTAAAATAAAGTCTGATAAAATAAGAATAAATGTACAATGCTTACTAATGAAATCATTCTTCACAAAACTCGTCAAAAATTTAGAACACCATTTTGGAACTCTCACCTTGATAAAAAAAAAAAAAAAAAAAAAAAAAAAAAAAAATAGTTTTTTAATTCAAATTTTGATTTTATATCATGCTATATGGTTGTTTAACTTGCAATGCTTTGTTTTTTGAAGCTGGAAAATTTTGTCATATTCTTTTTATCATATCGAGTCTAAATAATGTAATATGACATCCCTTTTGATGGCATTTGCGTCAAATTTAGGGGATTAAATAATTTAATATTCAAAGTACAAATTATTTATTATTTTTTAATTTTTGTGTGTGTGTGATTAATAATTAACGAAAATTGTGAATCTAGTTGGGTAGTTCAATATTTGTGTATATTTATTAAAGTGTTCACAGTATTATCGAAAATTTTAAATAACACTTAAAGTTTTTGATAAAAGTTGAATGTTTTAATTTTTATAAATATTTTAATTTTAAGTAAGTACTTTTTCATAAGTACTTGCTTGTCAATAAATAAATACATAGCGTTACACATATGTAACATTTGAGAAGTGTTTTGTTGACAAGCAAGTATTTATGTAAAAGTATTGCAAAAATGATAATCAAATATTAATAAAATTTCTGTAAATAAATTTGAAACAAAACAATTGTGTACGAAGTGCATATAGTTGAATAATTTTGTATTTTGCTTAAAACATTATTTGAATAAGGTTGAATATAATTACGAAATCAGTACAACAAAGCTAATTTAATTTTATAAATATCGAAATTACAGGCAGAAAATAAACTATAAGTAGTTAGTTAATTAAATTTTATGAGATTCTATGGAATCTAATTTTAGGAGCTTAGTACGTTTCTAGTTTTTATTAATCAAAATATATCATATGAGAAACAATTTAAATGCAATTTGAACTTTTTCATAATTCAAAATTTATTTTAGGTATTGAGCGAAATCCATAATTTATATTTGCACAAACGTTCTTTTCTGCCTAATGAGATTTTTTAAATGTTTTTCTTTTGTGTGTCTGTTTTTATTATATAAGTTGCATCCTTAAATATCAACGGACATTTATTGCTTTAATAACAAAGCAACTTTTTTATAATGTTCAACTGCTTTCTCAATAGGTAAAAATTCATTAACGTTTGTAGTTGAAAAGCCTCATTTCTGTATCCTGTTTCTCAGTTGTGTTGTGTTCCTTTTGCTATTTTTAAAATTCTCTGCTGCTTTAACTCGTGGTTTTTTATTCATCTTCGCAGATTTAAAAATGTGGCTTGATTTTAAATTTTAAACTCATAAAAGAGGGATCCGAATTGTCTGGGGTGAAGGTAGTTGGAAAACAGTAAATGATACTTGAAACGGTTAATGATGACTCCTTTATAGACTTTACCTATTGCGGGAAAGAGGCAGATTGGGCGGTATTTTTCGAATCTTTATTCCTTTCGTTTATTAGGGTAGACTTAAAAGCTTTCCAGATTTCCGGAATGCTCCCCTAGTGGACTCATAAGAAAGCTTTTTAACTGCTCCTGGTTGTTAAACTATTTACTATGTACTACAAATAATATAACTTCAAAACAAATTTTGGAATACATATACAGGCATAGGCCGCAGTGGCTTGGTTGGTTAGGGCGTCGTTCTCACTATAAGAAGGTAGCGATTTTGAATCCCAGTTTAACCGAAGATCCGTCGTGTTTGTCGTGATAACACTGTTCGAAGTAGGAAGTTCTTTATTCCACGTAAAATTCAAGCATTTTGGTTTCTCATATTTTATGAAAATTATTCATAAAATATGAGAAACCAGATACATTTGCGACACTTATAAGATATTTTTAAATGCGCACCTGGATTAAGGAACTGTTCTAGTTGAAGATAAATTTGGGAATTTATTATAAATAAAAAGCGCACTCTCTCTCTCTCTTGGCCATGAGAGGATTTAAATACCAAAGTTAGAATCTATTTGTTATTTGATCATATCACGTCATAACAATGATTTAATTTCTTGATCAATGTATAAATTAATCTAATTTTTAATCGAAAATCAAATCCTAAATTTCAAATTAAGGAATTTTTATTTAAAAGTCCCATGTTCAAATTAAGGACTTTTTTTTTTTAAAAAAAAGAGTAGCACGTTCAAATTAAGGAATTTTTATTTAAAAGTCACGTGTTCAAAGTAAGGAATTTTGATTTAAAAATCACATGTTTAAATTAAGGAGTTTTTATTTAAAAAGTAACATTTTCAAATTATGGAGTTTTTATTTAAAAATTACATGCTCAAATAAAAGAATTTTTATTTAAAAAGTAACATGTTCAAATTATGGAGTTTTTATTTAAAAATCACGAGTTAAAAATAAGAAAATTTTATTTAAAAGTAGCATATTCAAATCAAGGAATTTTTATTTACAGATCCTATGTTCAAATTAAAGAAACCACTTAGTTTGTTTTAATAATGTATTTAAGATTATAATGCATTTTTCATGCATTATATATATTTTTCAAAAAATGAAAAAAAAATTTATATGGAGTGTGAAATCAAAATTTTTGATTACGTTGAATCGTCTCAAATTGCAATCCAAAATAATAAAACTCTAATGAAATGAAAATCTAAATTTTATGAATACGGTCTATCTTATAATGGATATCGGATTTTAGCAAGCTGAAATATTCATTACGGTAGAGATAAAAAAAAATGTTTCCAAAATGTTTGAATCTATTTTTAAATAATACGTTTTGTTTTTAGAGAATAACAGTCTTGCCGATATTATTAGGTTCGGGATATAGTTCGTAGCGTTTTCACCAAAGACTTTTATTTAAACAAAAAACAATAATTATATCAATAAATTGATCAATTATAGATTTGCCGTTACTGTTTACAATCTCCTTCCACCTCTCAACCAATTTGTTCCATTGTTGATGCCGTTCCACCCAAAAATCGCCTGGTCTGATGTCAAAGTAGTTGTTGAGCCAGCTTTTAACGACTTCTTGGTGCACTGGGAAATACTCGAAAAGAATGCCACAGTCAACAAGGAGCTCTACATTGCCCAGCTACACCGCAGGAATGAGGCTATTCGATTGAAAAGACCGGATAAACATGTTCAAACCATACTCCTTCACGACAACCCCATGCCCCATGTTGCACAAGTCGTCAAAGCCGCACTCCAAGAGCTCGAATGGGAGGTCCTTCAGCATCCGCCGTATTCTCCGGATCTTGCACCGACCGATAACTATATTTTAAGCTCTTGTTAAACCATATGAAGGGTGTTACCTTCGATAACAAAGAGGTCCTTAAAAACTGGCTCAACAACCTCTTTGACACCAGACCAGGAGATTTTTGGCGGAACGGCATCAACAAATAAATCGAGAGGTGGGAGGAGGTTGTAAACAGCAACGGCGAATATATAATTGATTAAATTATTGATATAATTGTTGTTTTTTGTTTAAATAAAAGTCTTTTGTAAAAACGCTACGAGCTATATCCCCAACCTAATATTTTTGATTTACCGACGTATTCAGTTGTGGCAGATGATATCTTATTAGCTTTTTTTTTTCCCCTCCTACCTTGCATACTTCTCCTGGCATAATATTTTACAAATTCCTTGTATACATAAAATTCACTTCTTAATCACTTTAATTTACTTGTGAAACATGTTCTTTTCCTTCTGTAAATTTATACATAAATAAAAAGTTAATCAGTCTCACAATAAAAATAAAATAATTTTCCATTGAAAATATTTTTTTACATTTATTTATTTTTCTAGTTACATTTGTGCAAGATAAATGTCTTGCACAAATTTTAATATACCCAGTTATTGAAGAACAAATGCATATTTTTAAAAAAATATACGAGAGAGTAAAATTCTGATGTACAAATGAATTTTGACAGAAATACGAAATTGATACAAAATATACTTATAATTTATTTATATTTTCGATTTTTTAAATTGTAAAATAAAAGTCATTTTGATATTCAATAATTGATTAAAAAAAAAAAAAAAAAAAAAAAAAAAAAAGATTGAAACTAAAAATCTCAACGTAACGACATTTTTTTCACCCCAACACATAAATTGTGAAATTCTTTGTTATGGCGTTTAGCTTAAGTTTGATAATAAAAGAATATTTTTAAATCCAAATTTAATCTAAATTTTTTAAACCTTTGAAAATGTTAAGCAAATATATATGACGCATATTGTTTCTTTAATTTATATAAATATCTTTGAGTATAATATAACGATAATTTGGAAACCACATTAAATTTATTTCATACTCAAGAATTTAATAACATTTCAAAAATATAACTTAGTCATCATTTCCCAAGTAGTTAGGCTTTGCCTGAAAAATATTGACCTTCCAATCCGCGCGTGAAATGTTCATTCCATTCCATCTACATTCAAAGGTGCCATTAGATTCTCATTAGCTAGGCAATAAAGAACTTAATTTAATTTTTAAAATGTTAGAATCGAATAACGCTAACTGAAGTTAGCGTTATCATTAACTAATGATTTAATTTGATTTTTTTTCCAAATTCTTTTCTAGAAAAGTAAATTACTCATTGTTACTTTTAAAAGGATTGGAGTTAATCTTTTTAAAAGGTTTATTCCATTGAATTATTTTATTTTAAATATTGTAAATGTCTTTTTATTTAAACAAATATATATAGTATTACATGGGAGGAAAATTTCTTTGTGCAAATTTAAAAATTGCTAATATGTTTTCATGTTTGATGAATTTTAAATTTTAAAATTAGACTTTACAATATTTATTTCAATTACTTTTATAGCACACAGTTTATTTTGAAATACAAAATTGACACAATAGGGTGTAAATTTGGATAACAGATGAAATATTATAAATACATAATTATTAATGCAGTTAATATACATAACTATTTTAAAATATCCATTCTTTCATTTAAGCAAATGATTTAATTATAAAATATTTTTAAAAAATGTAAATATGGTTATAGAAAAAAATGATTTTATTTCAAAAAATAAAGAAACTTTACAAAATCATAACTATGTGCATTCAAATTTTCTGTAGCATAGTGGTATTTATCTATTATCAAGGTTTATATAATATAACTGAATGACATACATATGCCAAATCAAAATCATTTCTATGTTTAAAAATATATTCCTTTTCAGATACAATTTTGAAAAAATAAGAGTTTCATATAAATAACACAATAAATACTAAACTTTCTAGAACTCTAGTGATTTCCAGAACCCTAGTGACTACTTTTTTTTTGTCGTGGCACACTTAACGATTTCAAAATTTGGCGGCATACAAAGATAAGTTTAAAAGTTGTTTACTAACCTATAATACACTATGTAAAATAGTTTATGATAATAATTTTGTATTTATATATACATACATACATACACACATACATGCATACATATATATATATATATATATATATATATATATATATATATATATATATATATATATATATATATATATATATATATATATATATATATGATATAAAACAATATAACACGTGCTACAAAAACAACAGTGCGTTTATTAAGGGATTAATTACATAATAATAAGAATACTTTTAATGAGAAATTTGAGTTTGATGTTTCTTGATAATTTCATTTATATCTGGTCATAAAAATGACAGTGATACTTTCATATCGTCTTTGATATTTGACCGTCATTGAACTTTTTATCGCTTTCATGTTGATTAATACTAAAAATTTGAACTCAAACAAGTAATACATAGAAAATTGTATTGTTGTTGTTACTTATGACACTTGGACAAGCCAAGCTCGCTGTGCCTTGGCTATGCAAATTTAAGTAAATTGGGAGCGTCTTTCGTTTTATCCAGAGCACCACGAAAGTGAAAGTACATATTTGCTCTTTTAAATCCTCCGATAGATGGCGCCACCAAAGGACCTACTACCTTAATTTTGACATTGATCTGAAAGAAGAGGAAATTTTCTCCAGACCATTGTACTCAATGACCGACCACAGGACTTTCGATTCCACAGATTTAACGAGCACGTATATCGTATGTACTCGGTGGGTCTTTGGCGGCATTGGGAATCAAACCCTGCCCTTGTCGTATGCCCTAACTACTAGGGTACCACGGCTATATTGTACTGTTGATACTAAAAACATCTGAAATTTTCTTCACGTGGGGGAAATATTTTATACTATATGAGAGGTCCTTGTTATCGAAGATAAAAAGTTTTTAGCTGTAAAAAAGTATGGTTCTTAACTGTAAAAATAACTTTTCTCTTTTACAATTTAGTTTTCTTTAATTTAAATTAACTTTACTAGGTAATAAAAAAAGCATTATAATTTTTACTAGATATGTTTCTAAAATTTGGCGCACACTTTAAAAATTTGTTGGCGACCAAAAGTGCTATAGCACAATTTTTAAGAATAACTGTTCAAGAAAAGCAGAACAATAATTTTAAAATGAGCTCTGGTATAATTCAGTTATAACTTAGTGAAAGAACACATAAAAATAGAATAATAATACACATTGAACTTTTTATTAAACACGTGCAGACCGTTCGGCTTTTATTTTTTTTAAACACAAAATTATTTTACTGTCACATGTTTCATAACTTAGTTCCTAGTTATAAAATACTTCATTTAGAAATAATTCATGAAATTATGAGATGATATTTCTTTTTTTTTTATAGAAAATGTAATTGTCCATTTTTAAAAGTGATTCATCTGATTTGTTGTCAACATTCAAATACTTCCTGGTACAGAATAAAATAACATATATTTTTGTGCCTTTTACTTTAAAGCATATTGTGAAAGCAGTAACTTGTTTCTATATTTCATGATAATCTTATAAATAAAAAAATATAATTACATAAAATTTTTTTAGGAACCGTATTTGGTATGTAAGGAATCCAAAAATAATCATTATATCATATTGAAATTGTATTTGATACTTAACATGCTATTTAATTACTTAAACAATGTTTTACATATAATATTTGGTTCTACTGAACATTAAATGAAGCAGTTATTTTAATTTTCTTTCAAATAAAAAATAGTAGGATGGTATAATTAATAGTCAATAATTAATGGATCATAGTTGTTTTCCAAATTTTTTTTCTCCATAAAATGCGCCGTTATTTTTTAAACAAAATGTGTCATTTACATTTTAGGTAAAAAAAAAAAAAAAAAAAAAAAGGGAAAAAAAGTCGAGGAAGAATACCCGTCTATTTCGACTTGTTGTCGTGTGTTAGGTAGACTGGCATTATGGGGTGCGCCGCTCCACTTTTCCAACTGAGCCATATTTAGGTGTGGAGTCCAACTTCTTCAGTACACACATGCCATAGGTACTTGTTTATAGGGTAGGCAAAAATTCACAACCCATTCATACGAGGAAAGGACAGAGACAGGAGAAAGAAAGTGCATCCATACCCAAACCGGGATTTGAACCCAACACCTCCCTATCCGCAATCAGGCACGCTGATTCTATTTTGACTGTCAGTTGAGAATATTCACAATTCTGCTACCTCGTTATACTTGTAAAGTGTCACTGTACATGTAAGCATAAATCTCTGACTTGATTAATCAGTTGGCAATGAAAACGAAGATTCATTTTGAATTTTTAATAAAAATCTAAGAAATTTTGTCTTGAAACTTAATAACACAACTGCTCTGCTGTAAATATTTAAACAAAATAATCTCGTCACAATCAAATAAAGTGCCCATCGTCTCTCTCTCTCGTCTCGACTCAACACCCGTGGATCAAAAAGAATGACGTAAATTCTGTAACGTCCTGCTTTACAGTATTATCTGCAAATGTTACAAACGGCAGGACCCAATTCCAATCTCTTTGGTCCACATCAATAATCCACATCACTAATATACATAGACATCATATCTGTCAAAGTCTTATTAAGGCGTATAGTCAGTCCGTTAGTATATATATGTATAATATATATATATATATATATATATATATATATATATATAATGTATAATATATATATATATACACATACATATATATATAGGAAAAATAATTATGTATATGTATTCTTTCTTATTTTTCTAGAAAACGTCGTAAGAATATACCATAAAATAAATTTGAAGATAATGAATTTCAGAGTATGTTTACTATGCTAAGAATTTGATTAAGATTTTCATTTGACTTAGAACTTTTGAGTGGAAAAATCAAGCAATATTGAAGGAACTGTTTTCCTTAAATTTCTATAAAATTATTTGTATTAATCGTGATATTCTATGTTATACTCATATTTGAAATTTTCAACACAGAATAGCGATTTGAATGTATGTTTTTGAGTGTGCTTTTGTTACAATTTCATTTTAAGCTCAGTCGTGTTGTATATGTTTCATCATATTTTAAAATATGATATCATAAGCTTCTTCATCTCGATTAATAAAATACTGCAAAATTATATACCATCAAAGTTTTAAGAAAAATAATTTTTTTATTTGTATTTTCATAATGTATAAGTTTATTTCAAATTATTGCAAAATATATGTTGATTATTTAATATCTAGTAAACATTCATTTATTTATTTATATTTTGAAAAAAGTATTTTCAAAGATGCTTTTGAATTTTATTGCAATTGAATTATTTATTTTATAAATTCAATTGCAATGATGACAATTTTATTGACTTTTCAGCTTATTATAATATATGGTTATAATTAACATGATAACTAGTAACCACAAGGAGGAACATATCCTCGAAATTATATTTCTATATGCACAGGGTAATCTTTTTTAAAGTGCCAGTGTTTGGAGCGCTCTGTAGCGCGATCTAATAACCGAAATGGCCCACCCCCCCCACACAAAATTTCCGTAAAAAAATTTTAGTTCCAAAAATCACCGCTAGGGAATTTTGTGGCACTTGACAATATATAAAATGGGAGAAAAGAAAAATACTAACACATACAATCGTACAGTTAAATTACTACATTAACTTCCCCGATGAGGAAGTAGACAACATTCAATGTAAGCACCGTTCTCAGAAATAACACCGTGCATTCTGTGCACAACGTTCTCCACAGTCGTTCATAACATATCACGAGGAGTATTTCACACTGTCTTCGTTATGTTGTCCTTTAGAATAGACGCATATGATACCCCACCAACATAAACGCGCGCTCCGTTAAGTGAGAGGCATGGCCACTGGAGCTCGTTTACTTCAGCTGAGATTATTTGTCGGAGCTGTCTACTATATACTTTCTTTTATAGCCCCTTTTACTGGCACTATCATTGCACAGCATTTGCACTTTTCTTTGAAACCCGTTTTTTATACTATTTCTCGTTATTATAAACTATAGTAGCGCCACAAAATGCTCAAGCGGCAACTTTAGGAACTAAACTTTATTTTTATGGAATCCTTTTTCTCATGTCTTGATTAGTCTAAATACCAAATTTGGTGTGTATATATATATATATATATATATATATATTACATTTTTTTAGAATATATATAAAGTTGTTAAAAATATTAAAAATATTATTAAATAAATGTTAAAAATGTTAATCCTTAAATGTTAAAAATATTATTAACAATCTAGTTGTTAATTCCATAAAAAGGAGGATCTTATAAAAAATAAGGAACTTTTATTTATGTATTACATTTTTTTAGAATATATTTAAAGTTGTTAAAAATATTACGCGAATCTTATTTTTTTGATATATCTCAATACTTCATTCTTTTAACATGTTTTAAAACTCAATTTTGTGACTCACATAATAAGTATTGAATAAATTTATATAGTTTTTTTTTTTAAAAGAATTGACTTAATTTTATTTCCATTAACTTCAACACAAAATTTAAAATTTTAAATAAAAAATGTGTATGAATTTTAAAATTATAAAGAATAATTGCGAATTTTGATGATAATTTAAAACAAAGTACAAGGGAAACTTCATTCAGTGTTTAATAATTCTTTGTCTTAGATGGTAATAGCGATTCTTTTTTAATTTATATTGTTATGAGAGGTACATTATACAGTATATATAAAATATATTAGAGGTGTCTAAACAATAACTGAATTAGCTATAAGATATCAGATTACCATATTAAACGAAGGACACTGTACTTGATGCTGAAAACAATCAAAATGAAATTAATAAATACATTTTATTAATCTTAATTTTAATTTTCCAATTTATATAATGCGGAGCCTTTATAATAGTTACAAAATTATGTCATGATTGAGAATGTTTAGTGTTTCTTATTAATACCAGCCTCATTCTTTTCTTGGATTTGGAAAAGCACATTATTTTAAAAAATTAAATTTTCTTATAAAATTATGATACTACAGTAAAATTAACACACACACACAATTTAGATCATTTAATAAAATACTGTTAATTAAAGCTAATTTTTTTTGTAGAAATTTAAGTAATTTTTTTGTACAAGAAATAAAACAATTAGATATTTAATTTTAAAGGTTATGAATCTTAATAGCAGGAAATATTGTGCTAAGTAGAAAAAAATTTATTTTACTTCAAAATCAGAGAATTGGAATTAAATGTAAAATACATTTCGAAGACACCATGAGGTTTTGAAAAAATTTCCTTGCCACCAATCAAACTGCTTTACACATCAAAATTTTACATGCATTGATTAGATTATTATAATATTATTGATTCACTAGCAATATATTGCACATATAATTACATGCATCCATGTTTTAGATTTTCCTCACCACTTATCTAATTCTTTTATACAACAAAATATTACATGTATTGATTAGATTTTGAAATATATATTGATTCTTAAACAAAATATTGCATGTATATTATTTAGACATGTTAATTATTTAAGCAATTACATGCATCCATGTTTTGGAACTTGATACCAATAGATATTATAATGCCTTAAGTAATAGAACGTAGAATTTTTAGAATGATGTATAGATCAATTCATTTAAACAGTAATGATAGCTTATTAAAAAGAACAAGGAAATGCAAAAGCTCTTAAAATATGAAGAGGAAAAAATTTATAAAATTGTTTTAGTTTTATTTGCTTATCGTTCGACAGTAGTTTTTTACTCATGACAGCTTATTAGACTTGAATCTACATTTTAAAATAAGAATTTCGGAATCAACACAGTTAGAAATTCACTGTAGTTATTTTATGCATTAATTGATGACGAGATTTTTTTATGTGTTAGCTTTTTTAAATGGCTAGCGAAAGTTCATCACTCAGCTTCCTTCACACTTTGTTTCATTTTTAATCACAATATTCCCAATTACAACGGAACTTTATTTGTTGAAATATTGAAAAAAATGTTGCAACTTTTTAACCTTCCCCTTTGTAAAAGGAGAAGTTCTAAAGAACTTCACTTTTTTCCAACCTAATGATCTATGTAATTTAACAAAGTATTTTTATATTTGAGAATTATTTATTTATAGTTTTTTTTTTGTTTAACTTGAAACTATTTCAGAAAATTTGTCTTCATTCTATAAAATATGCGTTGTTGTTAGCTTTATCCTATTTCTTAACAATAGACTTTCCATAAATATATCATTATTTTTTGTATATTTTTAAAAAAATTTCTTGTGATATTATGCGGTTGCAATAGGTTATATAGAGGAATTATACACATACAAATTTAAACTGAAACAAATGTACAAAATGAATTGCAATTTATATTAAGCAATTATTTGGATAATCGCAGTAAAATCACCAAATTAGTTATTGTCTTTAATGTTATTATATATATATATATATATATATATATATATATGTCATTTCTATTTATCTATATATATATATATATATATATATATATATATATATATATATATATCTATATATATATATATATATATATATATATATCTCTATATATATATATATATATAAATTTTGAAATATGGACAAAATAAATAAAAAATTATCATTGAAACTTTGATAAGTGGAGTAAAAACACCAGATTAATTATATGTAATGATTAAGTAATTATTTAGACGATTGAAGTAAAAATGTAATGTTATTAAATATACGTTTGAACTAAAACAAATCTACATAATGATTAAAAATTTATATTAAATAATTATTATTACAACAATTTATATTCAATGATTATTCATGTAAATTGAAATAAAAACATCAGATTAATTATACATACGTAGTGTGATAAATATGAATTTTTTTTTAAATTATAAAAGAAACCTTTTTTTATTTCAAAATTTACTCAAGCAAATCAGAAGCAATTTCGTGACAAAAAGTTATTTTTTGCGAAATTAGTTAATGTAGTTAAATTAATTAAGATAGTTTAATTGAATAATATACTAGATAAAGGATAATTTGCCATTTATGAAACTTTAACCACTGCCGATAGTAAACATGATTAATATAAATTAAAATGTAAGTGCTGCGTGTGATTTTTCTGGGAATACAAATTAATTGTTCAAAATAAAGGAAGAAAATTAGGAAATAATAAAAAATATGTCATCGACTTTCTAGTGAATAAAATTATATTTTCAGCTTAGACACCTTATAATCCAGGATGCGAAATTGTGAGTTTGGTGATATTTTGACGGGTTTTCTTATGTATTTGGCGAACTGGTTTTTAATACGTCAAAATATAGAGACCAATAAGAATTATACAGAAATTTCTATTTTGGCAACCCTTGTATTTACATCATCGCGCACTTCACAATACGCCATCTTGGCAATATTTTTTCATTGCTAAAAAAATTCAGAATCTGGAACCCTGGATTATAAGTAGATCTGTGACATATTTTAAAATTAACAAGAAATTTATTTTAAAGATTAATGATTCTTGTGTATTGTGTGAGATTCAGTATCCTTATTTCATCAATCATATTGACGCAAAGTATCCAAAAAAGTAACAATTATGTACTTGAAAATTATAAATACATGTAGCTTGATAATTCAAAATTATATATATATATATATATATATATATATAACGGTATCTAGAAATGGTATGTTACTTTAATAATATGTTATATATCATTTTCAACATTAAAACCGATCTTTTTAAAAGAGTGTTTTACATTTTCATATTTTTGTCAAAATATAAGAATTAAAAAATGTTTACACACATGGTGATTTTTCAATCCTGAAATAAAAGCCATTGCTCTTTTTGCTTTTTCAGGTTTTATGTATAAGTTAAATTTATTTAAGCAATATACATGTATCCGAATGTTGTTTTAATAAGATTGAAATAGATTCTATTATTTTCTTTTTTCGTTAAGTTTAATTCCAATGAATTAAAAAAGTGATGAAATTAATAAAAGCTAAAAATCATAGTAAAATATCAGTGCAATTAATTTTTCATTTGTAGTATACCAAGTACAAAACTTATCAGTTCTATAGACGCTACTATATAGAATATCTTTGTTATATTTATTATTAAGCTTAATAAGGAATTAAATAATTATCCAAAAATATTCCCACATTCAAAATTCATTTCTTTTAAAAATTCCCTCATAAAGAACGTTCCTTTAAAAAGCTTCTGAGATTTTCCTAAATTCTCTTTCCAAAATAAAAAAAAAAATTAAAAAAAAAAAAAAAAAAAAAAAAACAGAGTTTGTCCCCGAGAATAATCCAGTTTTTTCTCCATCTTTTTCAATAACACCAGGAAAAGATTATGAAACGAAATAGAGTAAGAAATCACTTTTACTATGATTGAAAGTATATCAGTTTCACAATTTTTTCGCCTAAATATTCGAACAGTGTCACATGATTTGTTTCTTCTTTTGATGTAAAGTGCGATAGATTTTCTCCTCTATCTTAAAATAATTTCTTTATAAAGTATTTATGAAAATGATTCGTATTTTTTTATTATCGTTTTCATTTTTTTGTTGTCAAATAACTTTTTAACCATAAAGTGGTTGTTCGTTCGTTACAGTTGAGATCTTGAATACGCCACTTTATTATGATTCTCATTGGTTTAAAATATCGATGACGTCAGATGATGTTTCATCCACGTCATATTGAGACGGCATTGTAAATCCGACTTGTCGACGAGTCTGCTGCCTCCCTTCCTATCACATTCTTCGAGTGGCAGCAAATAAGGCTAAGTTCACCATTGGTTGTCTGAAAATACTGCTAGAAGTCCATTTTGTTAATAAAATGATTTCTTATATAAAGAGCAAATTAAATAATCTATTAAAAGCTTTTAAATTAATAATTTCAATATTTGTAAACAATCTCTTTTGAATTTTAAGACTATTGCTTTGCTTACGACAACATTATAATTTTTATTTTAATTAATATTGCTGAAATAATGAAAAGAAGATTTGTAAGACATGAGCTCAAAAAATTTGTTAAATTTCGTAAAATTATTTTTCTTAATAGTTTTTAGTTTATTATCATTTATAAATATAGGATATTCATAAAATGGAATTGGAATGATTTTGAATATTTCGGGGTTAGTTTATTTTCATTTACGTTAGCTTTAACTGAAACACTACAAATCTCAATTTCGTTAAACTTAAGGTTTATCGATATTTCTCGTATACGAATATTCTTTGAATATGCATACTTGTGACACATGAAAGAATACATATATTTAGAGAAACAACGGCACTGGTGCCGTATAATCCATGATTCCAAATTCTGAATTTTTTTGGCGATGAAGAAATGTTGCCAAAATGACTTATCGTGACGTGCGTGATGAAGTATAAATACTAGGGTTACCAAAATAGAATTTTCTGCATATTTTTATAGGTCTCCATATGTATGACGTAATTAAAACGATGTTGCCAGATACATAAGAAAATCCATAAAAAAATCGTCAATCTCAGAATTTGGCATCCTGGATTCTGGATACACACACACACACACACATTTCATAAAATCAATAGTAAGAACAATCCTTGATTTCAAAATAAGATACTTTTAGTTGCAGTATTATGAGTGAATGCCTATTGCAGATGTATATTGTATATTGGGAAGGAAAATATGGTATATTGCCTTACTGGGAAGGAAAATATGGTATATTGCCTTACTAGGAAGGAAAATATGGTATATTGCCTTACTGGGAAGGAAAATATGGCATATTGCCTTACTGGGAAGGAAAATATGGTATATTTCCTTACTGGGAAGGAAAATATGGTATATTGCCTTACTGGGAAGGAAAATATGGTATATTACCTTACTGGGAAGGAAAATATGGTATATTGCCTTACTAGGAAGGAAAATATGGCATATTGCCTTACTGGGAAGGAAAATATGGTATATTGCCTTACTGGGAAGGAAAATATGGTATATTGCCTTACTGGGAAGGAAAATATGGTATATTGCCTTACTGGGAAGGAAAATATGGTATATTGCCTTACTGGGAAGGAAAATATGGTATATTGCCTTACTGGGAAGGAAAATATGGCATATTGCCTTACTGGGAAGGAAAATATGGTATATTGCCTTACTGGGAAGGAAAATATGGTATATTGCCTTACTGGGAAGGAAAATATGGTATGATACCTTACTAATGATCAATATTCTTCAGATTTATCTATAGATAATCTATCAATGTAATTTTAACATATTTTTTTTTATTTTATATTCAAATAAAAAAGAAAAATATTCAATACATTCAATATATTCAAATAAAAATTTATAATACATTAACGATTCGCGTTGGTAAACTTAATCAACTGAAAGACCAAAATAAAATGAATAGTAAATGCAAAAATGATCATTTTCTTTATAATGATACCAAAAATTCAGTATTATTTTTTATAATAAAAGAGGTCATTTTTATGAAATTGTGTTTAAATTACGAAACTTTAATTCTTATTTTGTAACGTAACGCATACACAATATATCTATTGGTGAATGTCATATATTTTTACATGCTCTAGAAATTTCTCATAAACTTAATCTGCTATTTTGAATAAGCACTTTTTTAAACAAAAAAATTATTCTCCACTGTTTAAGAATGCTCACATTATTATAATTATTACTTTGAAATTTCTTAGTATTTTTAAAGCTTTCGGATTTCCCCTTTTGCATTTAAACTTTACAGAATTGTGGTTCATATCAAATTCTTTTTTTTGTGATGACTAACAGTTTTTTTTAAAATATTTTTACTAGTTTTTGCACAATGTTTTCCGTATTACATTCAATATCGTTTTTGATTTTTTTTTTTTAGATTTTTGTGTGCTTACTTTGAGTTAGTTATGTTTAGTTTCCATGTATCTTGACCACGTAAGTGAAATTTTTAAAATACATATAAGACAATTTATATATAAACTTATAGTGGGTATTGAAAAAATCCACCAATAAATAAGATTTTTAATACCCATATAAAAAAAAAAGAGAAAATTTGAGGATTTCACTAATATGACACGCTTTTAAAATCTTACTATTATGTAATCTAAATTTAAATTTTCCTTATTTCGTTTTACTACGTTTCCTTACTTAGTTCCTTTGTTCAGTTTATTACTTCGAATTTGTTGTTAAAAAGCGTTGTTGATTATGACGATAAAGTGAATCCCACATAAATTAAAAACTATATTTTTTGTATGCAGTTAATTATATTATAACACTACTTATTTTTCGAATTAAATATATTATAATAAAATTGATTAATACTGTGTTAATCATACGTATGGTATATTTTGAATAATAAATAATATAAATTAAAATCTGATCAATTTAAGCATGTTTTGAGATCGTATCAGTTTGCATAGTTGATTTTGATGCAAAAGTAATGATAATATATTTTGAAAACCAATATTTTTCTAATAACTTGTTAAGTCTAGTTTTAAAATCTATAAATCCTAAAATATAATAACACCAATTTTATTCTGTGATTCAGGTTTACATTTTATGTAAAAAAAGTGATTGTAATTAATCAACGTAAAACTATAATTTTTATTTATAACATGGCAGCGAAAACAAATTGTTTCACAACACTGATAATAAAAGGGGATTTATTTTAATTGTTCACTTTTTATGGTGATATTTGATTTTAATCAAAAATTCCTTACCATTATTTACTTTAATTTGATTTTTTGAAGAATATATATATATATATTTACTGTATTTAAAGAATAAGATATTTATTATATTACGCAATAAATGTTTATTATATAAATGTGTATTATGTTGCCTCTTTAACATTTATTACATAACTTCGTCATAAATAATTCCGAAAAAATAAAATTGACTTGATGAAACTCAATTTTTGGATGTCCCCCGGACAACTGTTTAAACGACAAATTGAATTGGAAAAATAAATTGTTGTTTCAGGGTTTCAATATATTTACTTTAGAATGGTCACACAAATCGGATGTTAAAAGTGGAATTATAAAATTCTATTTATTTTGATTTTAAAACTTTTGAAACAAGAAAATAATAAATAATATCAAAGTTGTTATTTCATATTTAAGATAAAGGGATAGTTTTTGACGGAAATATTTAAAATAAACTACTATTTTGTTCATTTATAAAATAGCTCAAAAGAATTTCAAATCGGATAGTAAAAAATAATACAAAAAATATTATAAATTAATTCTATTAAATTATAAAAATTTTTTTATTAGTTCCAAATGTTTCTGAAAAAGTACTTTGTTTATTTTGAAGTATTTAAATGAAAATATTTATAGGAAATGATAATTTTCAATAAATGTCTTTTTAGAAATTAAATTACAAGAAATTAATAAAACCGAGGATGAAGTTTGAAAAAGAATGGGATTTTTCGTTAAATAAAAATTAATTAAGTATATAATAGGAAAAAAAAAAAAAAAAAAAAAAAAAAAAAAACCCAGCAAAGTATATCGAAAGAAGTCACGTTTTAGGTATTCCAGAACAATGTCCTAAATTTTAGGATAAAAAGTAGTTTTTAAACAGCAATAATTGAATTATTATCTAAAAGGCTACCTAATTCTTTTTTAAAATTTGTTCTCGGGTTATTTCATAGACTTGGATTTTATTGTTTAGCGACATTTTTATCACAAAGGCTTGTTTGATGGGGTTTAAAAAAGGTTGGAAGATTTTTCGAACGACTGTAAACACTTATGCTGATGATGGAAGTCGAATTCAGGAACACTTGGATTGGAAACCCGAAAATTAACCATTTCAAAAAATTGTACGATGGACAAATGTGTCCAATTTCAACTTTCGTTACTTGAAAACCATGATTGATTTAAGAATAAAACAAGTTTTGTGCACTAAGAAAATATTGAAAATCCTATTTGGCAGCTCCAAATTTATATCTAAGTCGCTGTTCATTCAAAATGCAATAACCTGAAGGAAACATGCATAAATCAAGTGAAATTTACATCATGCGTATTCTGCTGAAATTGAAAATGATCTCCCAAGAACATGCTGTACATCTCGAATGGATTTCATCCCATGAAAATATTACTTGCAATCAGATAGCACATTGACTGGCAAAAGAGGGCAGTGAAGAAGACACGCCCACATATTCATCACTAACATATCATTAACTTTAGTCTAATGAAAAATTTTGACTGCATTCAATCTGGCAAATTCCATCAACCCACCAATGGTATTTTGGAACATCTCCTGGAACTCTTTTGGAAATAAAATGTGGCCGAAAATCTCAAACTGCCTTGGCCAGATTCTCAAGTGGACATCTAAAATGTTTATCGTTTGAACATGGTACAAAAATTTATCCCACTTGTAAAAAATTCTGTGACCATCCAACCTCACCGAAGCATAATTTGAATTGCGTCGGACTTTCTCGTGAGGATTTATCCTCAGTTTCCTTGCTAGTCATTGACTGTCAACAATTTAATGGAGTTATCTGAAAAGCGAGAAGATACTGCTGATTTGAAGTACCGTTAAACTTTTGAGTAAGATTCTGAGTTCGACTGAGCCATAATAGCAACTTACAGTGATTGCGGATTATCCGTGAGACAAAAAGGTGATTGCGTTGCACGAAACCAGGCAATTGTGATGCGCATCTGTAATTGGTGGATGCTGAAGAAAACAGCGGAATTATTGGACTGATTGCATTTATTTCACGACATCACTGCATGTAATGACAGTCATATTGTTGGTATAACATTGATAGATACCTCAATCATATTGTACATCGCATTACAGATTAAGTCTGTTATGCATCATTCCATGACCGGTTGTAGCATTCAAGTCGTTATATTCAAGTATAGCTGGGCGAAATGTTCGAAAGACATCAATTGCTTCATTTACCCTTGGCACCAAACAGCAGGAAATTTCGTTTCTAATGTTTCCATGAGCGACAGGCATGCACAATAGAATAAAACGATATTACATTTACTAACGAATTTTGTTCTGCTGCGATCGTTGAAATCGAATCTGGGACATGGTTGTGAGTGACTGTTGAACTGTTGCCTTAGCCAGTATTGTGCAGTATTATAGTTTGGGGTGTATTGGATTTCACTATCACACCTGTCTAGTACACATTGTTGGTTTATTGAACAGTCAGCGCTATATCTCTGAGGTGATGAAGACCTTGGTCCTCCTATATCTTCAGCGTTTGCCATTAGTAGGCCATTAGGCATATTCCAACTGAATAATAAATGACCACACGCAATATTAAATAGTTCTACTTTTCCCATCGGATTAAATTGATGCCTTGGCTTACTTGTTTACTTGATCTATCGCCAATCGAGAAAGTGTGGTCCATGCGTGTTAGGCTGAACACCTAACCTGGAATTATGTTTCGCACTTCAGGGACCTCGGTCACGGAAACAGTTTGGGATACTGCAAGCCTAGGCCCTCTTTTGGCTTTCGTATAATCTGATTTTAGTTTTAAAAAATTTAATATCTTCTTGGTAATAATGAAACTTGTATTTATGATTCCTTCGAATTATATTCAGTTATTCTGTAGCAATTCAATTTGAGTTAATTTAAAGCAAAATAATGGCATATATTATTTTCAAATGATTATCAATTTATAAGTAGAGAGAATTTCTAAATAATTGTTAGAAAGAAATATATTGTGATGTTATATGTTATAAGGACTCTGCATAAGTAAATTTTTTTCTTTATTATGTAGCAATAAAAACATTTTTTCCAAAAACACCATACATTTGCAAGTAAAATTATTCATAAGGTGTGAAGAAAGTTTATTTGCGAAATTTAATTGCTAATATTGTGTGTGATGCTGGAATTTATAACTGTACTTATATATTTACATCTTTATCTAAAAATATTATCAAAAATACATTTTTTTTCCAATGCAGATTGTAGACAGTTACAACTGCAACATATTCTATTAATCTATTGTTCCCTGATACCCAAAGAACCGGCCAGAAACAGCGACCTCTTAGCCGCCGAGGCGTTGCCCCGGGAGCACCACAGGGGGTGGGCCACCATCGCACCCTCACACATGCCATAGGGACCCGTTTATAGGGTAGGCCTCATTCATACTTCATTCACACACACTAGGAAAGGACAAAGACAGGATAGAGAGAGAGAGGGAGAAAGTACATCTATGCATGAACTGGGATTCGAACCCAAGACCTTCCTATCCCTAGTCAGGCATGCTGACCATTAGATAAGTTAGTTGGCTTATCAAATATATATAAATAAATAAATAAATAATATATATATATATATATATATATATATATATATATATATATATATATATATATATATATATATATATATATATATATATATATATATATATATATATATATATATATATATAAATTTTTTGCCTTGTCTTAATACTTTAAAAAACATCTAATATCTGTTTTAATTCATTGCTATAATTATCAATTACCTAAATAAAATTTTCAGCTCTTATAATGTATACTTTTTAAAATGGAAAGTTAAATTCAACAATTTTAGGGAATGAATAATGGAAACAAATTTGTACCTCCAGTTTAAGCATCAAAACCAATATAATGGTCATTGAGTTGCTGGTTATTAGGATTATAGCATGAAAAATCATGATCTTTGTAGGCTGGTTAATGAATATAAAATAAAGAAGAGTAATTTGTTATTAAATGCGAATTATAACCGACTGTAACGTTGACATAAAAAGTGATACACTCATTGAGTGTTGTGTTCCAGTTTTGGGAAATTTTCTCTATCTTATTAAATTTAATATATTTAGATCTGTTGTTATATTTTAAATTTATCTAGTAATCTATTGAATTATTTTTTTCAGATTTCTCGGATAAAATATAGTTTACTAATAAGTTTAAGAAAAAAAAATTAAATTCAAGATAATTTAGGATTATCCATAACAATCTGCGGAAATTTTACAAGAATTTTTTCGTTTATTATTACATATTATTTTCTTTCATCGAAGTAAACCAGCGGGTTCTCATTTTTTCTTCGATTTACTTAATGTCAACAATCTTTCTTTTAAAATACTAAAAAATCCTGTTAAAAATAATCAGTAAGACTAAATTCAGCGAGAAACCAAAAACCAAAAGTTTCCTATTATGATGAAATTTTATTTGCAGGAATTTTTTTTAGCTAAACATGCAAATAATATAAATTTTAGGTTCTATGATTACAAGTCTGGAATTCCAATGGAGCAGAATGTATGCATATAAAAAGCCATTCTTAATCTGACTCTCAACACTTTTATGCCGAGCTGGCAGCCGAATGGTTAGCACTCTTGCCTTCGGTTCAACAATTCATGAGTTCGAATCACACCTTAGGCATGAATATTCGTAGTTGTTCGGAATCCACTTTAAACCGTAGGTCCTGTTCTAATTAACCCTCGTGTGCAAAAAATGACCGTTGAGTGACAAACAAACCAAACCTCAACACTTTTATTTCATTATATTGTGGATATATTGCATCGATTATGAGAATACCTCCCTGGAAAATTAGTGCCCACTACGTGTATATGTCAGATTTTGAAACAGATAATAAATTTTAAGAGGTTGGATTGGTAAATCAAATGAAACCATCCTAGAAAGAGGGCTTCAACAATAGCAGATATTAATATCAGGATAACAGGTATCGATCAAAAGTCACATGCATACATAAAAATGCATGCGTGCCCCGGAGGTTAATGGTTTAGGTTAACGAGTTTTGAATACTCGCCCACACCAAAGGCCTCGGCATTTTGAACCACGGTCAGGGGACGAAGTAACAGCTGAGCTGGCACCCTCCTTTCTACATCTACGCCACACTAGCGGACGGGCTTTGGACGTCCCATATTAACGTGGACACGTCCCAACCCACGTCCCTCCAGCAAACAGTGAGAGGGCGAACGTGGTCACACTCCCAATCACTGGCAAATGAAACTACATTTTTCTGATCTTAACGGGAAGCGGCTTGTAGCCACTAAATCATTAGAGTTCGATCAAAAGCCATAGTAAAACAGAAGAAAAGTTGTGATTTTCAAAATGTCATAGAACTATATTCGTCATCAATAACTACAGTAGAACTTCAGATTTCCTAACTCCGTCTATCCGAATCTCTTTTAGAGTTTCAGGAAAATAAACCAGACTGAAGAGGGGAAGGAAAATGAAAGAAATGAAAAAGCTCAAAAAAAGGAAAGATAATAAAAAAGGAGAAGATAAAAACAAAGTGTCTCACTTAAGGAATTCAAAAACATTTTTTTGAAAATTCTTGGATAATCAGAAGTTGGTGCTGAAGATATAGGAGAAGGGATTGTGAATGAGGCCCTAGATTTCAAAATGCAAAAGGTGGTAAAAACTTATTGAAAATGCCAAAGAAGAAGATTACCTTAAATGTCTAAGTTAATTAGACGCGGGACCATGAACTAGTGACGACGCATTTGCCGGCTTTGAAGTGGATAGAGCACCAACCCGAGAGTGACCACATGCAAATTGTTACTGTCTAGCGGATATGGCTGCCCGAAACTGTATGAAAGCATTAAACAGACTAACTTACATGTTCAGCAAGCAATGGTTTTCATTTACAGCTCTGTTCCTACATACTGTATTAAATTTACCACACTTGTAAGCATCTAAACAAGTAAAAGTGTGTGAAATTTTCCTATAATTATTTAAAAGTTCTTTTTCTTTAAATTATATAATTTATTCTCTCATTTTTCAATATATTAAGTTGGGGAATAAGTTCGTTGCGTTTTTACTAAAGACTTTTATTTAAACAAAAAAACAATAATTATTTCAATAAGTTAATCAATTATATTTTCGCCGTTGCTGTTTACAACCTCCTCCCACCTCTCGACTAATTTGTTTTGATGCTGTTCCGCCAAAATTCGCATTGTCTGGTGTGTATTTAAAAAAAAAAAAAAAAACAAAAAAAAAAACTTTAAGTTTGAAATATATATAAGACACAACTCAACAATTACGAGATTGAAAGAAGGTTATCGACAAATAAATTCTGTCAGGAACAAAAAGCCATTCTCAAAGCGAAGTTTAACAAACTAAGGAATTAGCTGCAATAATCAACCATTAAAATATTCATTTGGAGATAAAAAACGATTAACATTTAAAATTGCTTCAAAAATTATAAAATACAGGTGGTTATCAAAATAATGGAAATACCCTAGATTTTGAAAGTATAGTTTATTAATATGGCGTAGAACCACCTTTGACAGCTTAGATTCACCTGGGAATCGAATCGTACAAATTCTGAATAGTGTTTAGAGGAATATTGTACCATTCTTCATGAAGATATTGTGAAAGTTCCGTGAGAGATACCGGTAGATTATATAGACTCCGGATTGAAAGACCGAAAATAGACCACAACTGTTAGATTATATTGAGGTCTGGGGACTGTGCGGGCCAAGGTAGATGTTCCACTTCATCCTCATGTTCATCAAACCATGATTGGACATTTCTGGCTGCATGAATGGAGGCATTATCATCTTGGAAAATTTCATCTCCTGCAGGAAACAAAGATTGCATCATAGGATGGACCTGATCAGATAAAGCTTCTCTATACCTCTCCCCAATGATCCTTCCTTTCAGGGTTACGATTGGACCAGCAGAAAACCATTTTTATAAGGCTACATGATGCCAATAAATATAGGCAAACTTTTTCAGTGGTGAAATATGATTTATGTCTAATATCGGCATAAATAAAATAACAACCAAATGTGATTTAATTATAACTTACACATGCATTCCTTAAAACTTCATTACTCTTTTTTAGGAATTGATAAAAAAAGGGTACAGCTTCAATACGTTTTCGTTTTCTGATTTTGAAAAATATGCAGGAATCAATATGGATTTTATTCAATATTAAAAATTTAACAAAATATATATTTAATAAAAAAATTATTATGGTATTTTATACAATTTTATTTAATTACATCGATAATTTCATTATTTATGAGTTTTTAAGCAGACTTATTTCTTTGTTTTAATTATTGGTAGTTCAAGTTTAAAATATTCTTTCTTTCTTTTAAATAAATATAGTTATAGAACTTTGCTAAATCATAGCTTTCTGATTTCTCTATAAATTTTTGTTTCATTTTATATAAATATAAAAATGTTAACACATACTTATTCATCAATATATAAATATTTAAAGTTTAAAAGTTGCGGTGTTTCTTCGTTCTCAGAAATGTCTAAAGGAATACCTTTGAACGATTTTCAAAAAGGCCAAATTTCCGCATATCAGAATGATGGTAAAGATGTCAGAGAGATTGCTCGATTGTTGCAGGTGAGTCCCAATACAGTTTCTAACTTTATCAGAAATCTTTATAAAAATGGAAAGAAAAAGAAGACTGGTGGGCCGAAAAAGTTAACACCATTTGAAGAAAGAAAACTTGCTCGTGTGCTTAAGAAGAACAAAGGAAGTGTTTCAAAGGCAAGAAATCAAGCAGGACTTAATCATGTGACGAAACAAACAGTTTACAACTATATTAAAAGATCTCAAAATTTCATTTTCGAAAAACGGAAACATCATCCTAAGTTCACATTGATTACCGTCTATCATGGGCTAAGTAGCACATATCTTGGACAACAGAATGGACTTTTGTGATATTTTCCGATGAAAGGAAATTTAACTTAGCCAGTCCAGACGGATATCAGCACTACTGACATTGTCTGGGGAATGAAGACGAATACTTTTCAACACGACAAATGGTTAAGGGTTTGGTTGGATTTTGGATACGGAAGGACAAGTCTGGTTTTCTTAAATGATAGGCAAAAACATACAGACTACAATCAAGTACTGAATTTCAAGTTTCTTTATTATAGCTCTGACTTAGGGGATAAAAAGTAGAAATTTCAGCAAGACGGAGGTTCCATTCACAACACGACTGGAGTCCTAACAAATAATGTCGATGTTTCACCGTGGCTTGCTAAAAGTGCAGACATTAATATAGTGGAAAACATCTGGGTAATGCTAATTCATCGAATTTATGCTGATGGAGGGCAATTTGATTCGCTAACTCAGCTTCGAGAAGCATTGAATGACTCGTGGGACAATTTTTGTCAAACAGAAGTTCAATCTTTACACAATTCATTTCCAAACTAAGTATTTGAAGATATAAAGGCCAATGGGAAGAAAATTTCTTATTAAAATCACTATTTTTCATTCATTATAATGCTGTCCTTCTATTTGTTTTACAAAGTTTCAAAAAAGAGAAACTGTGTTTGTTGCCATTAATATTTTATGTTTGAATATCATAATTCTGCTGTTAAAATTTTATTTTAAAAATATTTGTAAAATGTTTCGAATAAAAATTTTTAGTAAAAATAAAATATTTTTCGGTGATTGTTACAAAATCAAGTTTTCTTCTACTTTTTTTACGTAGTATATATATATATACATACATAACATATATACATATATATAAAAGATTAAACATGAAAAATATGAAATTGGAAAAACACTAAAATATACGAAACAAATGAAAAGAAGAAGGCATAGGGACCACGTCTTCACAAGGAGGGATATGGCCAGCTATGAAAAAAGGAAGAACATAGCACACACACACACACACACACACACACACACACACACACACACACACACACACACACACACACACACACACACACACACACACACACACACACACACACACACACACACACACACACACACACACACACATATTATTAAATATTGCTAATTCATATTAATGTCAGTGTCTATTGAGTCGGAAAACATAATTTTTCCTTTTTATGAAAAGTGAGAATGAAAAAGTAATTTTTTAAAAATGTTTTCGAAAGTGTTTCAAAATAATTCCTTTACAGTGAATGAAAACTTGACTCAATTAAAAAAATTCTTGACAAACTCCTTTGAAAATAAATATGTTGAAAGCATCAAATATTTGTGTTATTCATATCCTCAAATATTTGGCCTTATCTTTTTGAAATATTATAATGTTTTATCATTGTATTTATAGACACCTTAATTGAATATTAATGCTTTTATTTTAATCCGCTTTTGTTGGTATATTTTGAAAGAAAATTTAGTTTCATGACATTTTAGTTTGACTACCGTGATGCAAAATTAATAATATTTTTTTTGCTAAAAATAACTGTAAAATCATGAATTAATTATTCTGAATTAAAGGAATGATAAGGGACTGGTAAAAGAGATTTTGTTTGGATAAATAGTTCGCTGTGTACACAAAATAAATGTAAATATCGTTTTTCTCAATTTTACATTATTTTTAATATATTCTTTTTTGTGCTTAAAATTTTACTTACATCTGAAAGTCAAAAGTAAATATGTGTTCATGTAAGAACATAATCATAAATAATAAGGACTCCAAGGAAATTTAAAACCTCTTCTCTCATTAGGATATTAAGTACATTAAATCATTTTATAAAAGAACTATGAGAAATACTTAAATTTTAATTCTTAAAATTGTTAATAAAATTGATATAATTATTAATATTAATATTGGTGTCTAAAAGCAGTTTATTGGAGAAATCGAACTTTCGAAAAAGCAAATGCTACAGTTTCTATTAATTAATTAATTTGATAATGAAAATTGAATAAAATTAGGGTAAATATTTAATATTTTCGAAAATTAAATCTTTTATAGACTCATTCATACAAAGAAAATAATTTTTTTTTTCGCGATACAGTATATCATCTAAAATTTTTGTGATTAAAATCTATTTCATAATAATTTAATATTTGCATTTTAACAGTTAATAAAAAAAGAAATTTATGAGAATTAAAGAGAAAAAACATTTTTTCATTTTGTCTAATAAAATTTTTTATTTTAACTTTTCACTTTCACAATATTATATTTTATGAGTTGTATATTTATTTATTGAGTTTCTAAAATTTAGTGCTTCACTTTCCCGTTTTTTATTATTTAATAATTTAATTCAATATTAAAAGAAATTTTTACCGCATTGGCTAAATAAATAAAATAATTTTACTCTTTATTATCAAATAATTGTGTTAATACATTAATTTTAAAATAAAAATTCTTTTTTAGACTCATAAACAAAAATTAATTTCTAAACGAAATAAATTTCTTTCTCTACTCAAAATTGCATTAAGTTATAGTTTCTCAACAAAATAATTTTTAACAACGTCTGGAAATACAGTTGATGTCGATTCATGCAAAAATGTATTTAGTGTTCAACATTCTTTCAAAATTTAAAGCATATCTAACAAAAAAAATTTATGCTGTAATATTTTTCATAATGCATAAGAAATTTACAAGAATTAAAGTCTGAAATTAAATTTCAGGATAAAAGTTGAAAAATAAGTTTTATATTTTCATGGAGGAAAAAAACGCCTCCACCTTTATGATGAATCGCCAAGTCTGGCAACCATGTGCACTTGTAATCTACGTGCAACCCATCCACTGCTCCTTTGGAAGTGGCGCTTATTCCTGAAGATCACATCCCGGACATCATAGAGAGATGTTGTGACACTGAAAACCATCCGCGGGGGAGAACTTTACTTAAAAGATTTAAAGAAGAAGAAACGGGAAGACTTTTTTTTTTCTTTTCTTCGTGGTTCGTCAGAGCAAACGAAATGTGGAATATTTCACGGATTTTTGCATCTTCCTATGCTCAAATTCAAATAGTTTTCCTTTTGAGACGAATGTTTTAAATCACAAAAGGTAAGATTTTGGCGTTGATCTGATTCTCTGAACCAAAACAAGACGTTTTCTCCCTCTATTTATAGAAGTGTGACGTTTTGGGTTTGATTATTTTTAGTATATTTTGTGCCGTTTTTGTTTTGTTTTTGAGAAAGCTGTAAGGTCGCGCGCATGGTTTTCTAGGACACCGTGTGCTTTGTATGAGGTTGTTATGCAGATATTTTACCTGATGAATACCTTCTCGATTGCCGATCTTATTGACAGGTGCTTATAGGTGATTTACCTTCACGTTCAATAACTCGCTTTTTTTGAATAAAGCGTTTTTCATTTAGTTTTTGAAATATGATATGTTTTTGCTATTTAAATTAAAAATTTTCTGATCGATTTTTTTTTTATTTTGACATTAGGAATATTTTGTTATTTTAAGTAAAAGCCTTTTTTTTATGCAAAACATTGTTTTTTGATGAATTTTTTTTACGCTCTATTAGATGTTTGGATATTGATAAAAAATAATATTAATCAAATTATATATTTCTGAGTATAATGAGTATAAAATGAATATTTGTATTATCAATAAAAATAAATTATATAAAAATGTATCTAAATTATTTGTTCTTTAAGTTAAACTATCCAAATTTAGTGTGTAAAATTCTATAACAATCAAATTTTCTTCATGTATACATCTTTTTTTTTTCTAAGCTACTTAGTGCAAATATTTTTGTTACAAAATTATATAAAAATTCTTATTAGTTTTTCTCATTTTCATTTTTAATTAATGGATAATTGTAGAATATTAATATTTAAATAAAATATCTGCATGAAATTGCAATCACAAATTTTACAGAAAACGTCTTATAAATGATTATAATTAAATATTTTTTTTAAAAAATTGTATTAACTTGGATATTATGGCATTTAATTAATTATCCTAATTAAAACTAATTTTTATTTTTAAATGCTTTTGAATTGATTTAAAATGATTATTTATAAGTTGGATACTTTATTTTAATATTTATAGTTATATTTGATGCTCTTACTGAGTTTCTCATTAATTTTAAGAGCACTACGAAAATTACAACAATTTTCAATCGTTTGAGATATTATAAAACGCATAATTTTCTCCAGAATAAGCTTAATTAATGCAATATTGATCCGATAATGAAAAGAGAAAAGAGATCGTAAAATTGATTAGAGATAGAGAACCGTAAATGTGGTTCATGAGATCGTAAAATGGATTAAAAGATGTTGGGAAGGATTTGCCAGACGAGGCGAATATTGCATGTGCAATGGAAAGAAAATTTGTTTCAAGAAACATAATTTTATAAGCACTGATAACTGTATCTGCACGAATAAAGTTTTTATTGTAACTGAATCAAAACTACAAATTTAAATGATTTTATAGTGCATGATCTAAAATATTTAATTACATATGTTTAGCATATTTTCAAATAAAATTAATTTGAAATTACTAATCTATATTATAAACGGTTATATGGTTATATAGTAAATGACAAATAATAACATCGGAATATATTGATTTTTTTAATTGCTATTATTTATACTGTACCTTTTTTCTTAATTGATTAATAATTAGCTTTATAAGATATTAATTTAGTATTTTCTTCACTTGGCTGTGTTAATTATCGTGTTATCATATATATATATATATATATATATATATATATATATATATATATATATATATATATATATATATATATATATATATATATATATATATATATATATATATATATATATAATTTTTGGTCGCAAAATTGATCTTTCATACAAACATACTTTAGTATGATACTCATGTTGAAGTCATTGAGAAGCTTCGCTTTGAATGATGATTGTTGTAATTATGTACCATGGTCTAATCATTAAATTTGATGTCCCACACAGCAAAATGTCAAAGATTTCAATATTTTTTTTATTGAACAAATAGAGATGGACATTATATGTCTCTTTTGAGATTGTGTATATTAATTTACTCGTATAGTAAAATTATAATTAAATTGAGTTATGCACATATAATGTATGAAGCAAAACATTAAGTTAAGACCATTCAAAATTGTCATAAATAAAATAATCTATTTGTTACATAATAAAACAGAAAAATGTGCTCAGTCTATTGATGTATATTGATTACTTTTTAACAATTTATAAACTTACAAGATAATTGTTTAACTTAATTCAACTGTCTAAAATAAATTTACAGAAAAGAGTTATAAGCTTAATCTAGTATTTTTCAGTACTGTCTAATGTAGTATTTCTTTTGTGGAAAATATGTTTCGTTAATCTTAAAAATGTAACAAAATTAAATTTGTTAAACAGAATTTATTTAAAATCACTGAGATATAAGAGCACTTATAAATTTCTTATGAAACACACATATTTGACTTGTTCTAACTAGTGTATAGCATTGATTTAATTGATTATAATTAATAGATGCAGTTTTAAAAGAAATATTTAAAATACTAAATTATCATAGAAATTAAATTTGCAGATTTTAAAGTTTACCATGTATCAGAATAGGTGGCAAATCTCAAACTTAGTTATACGCTTTAAGTTTCAAATTCAATTTATCAAAAGTGTTAGTATCTGTTAAGTTTTTTTGTGATTAAATTTTGTGTGACTATTGTGAAAAATAATTTTAACAAACCTTTGTTTAATACTTTTTTCACAATCGTAAAATTGAATTTCTTATTGCCATGTAACCCATCTTAATGAAAATTTCAAAATTATAAAATAAATCGCCTTTAAAAATCTTATTAAATTTTTTAATTGATTTCTTGATAATTAATTAAAATAATTATCGCAAAATCTATTTAAGCGTTGAATGTGGTGGTTTTAGTATATTCTTATATATATACGTTATTTTCTAATTCAATAACATTTATGTTAAAAACATCTTATTAATCCATGCCAAGAAATTTTAGGTCTTATTCTAAGGTTTTGATAAGATCAGAAAAATTTAATTTGGTACGTAAAAATTGATAATATTGGTTTGAAATAGAAACGCTTTTTTATCAGAATAATTAGAATAATAATTGCATATCAAGTTGATTTTTAAGTTCATTTTTACTAGGCGTGAGAGTTTGATACCTGTTAAAAGCATAAACTTTAACTGTGTTAACTTAAAGAGATTTATTAAAGAGAGAGAGAGAGAGAATAATCTTCTGTTCTTAGCGTAAAAAAGATTATTTAACAATTAGCTTGAATAGAGATTAGGTGCACGAAATCAAAAACCTGAAATTTTAAAAAGAAAAATGAAATTCAACATCAGCATCAATATACTTTTCTCATCAACATCAATATAAATTTTTTTTTCCTAAATAGAATCTTTCAAATTCTTCATATAAAAAATTGCTTGCAAAAAAACTATTTGTAAATTTTACTTATAAGATGAAATTTTATTTTCTATTAATAATAGAATTTATTAAAATTCTATTATTAATAGAAAATAAAATTTCATTTTTTTCCCATTTAATATTGTTTAAATTTAATTTAAGTTTTTTAAGAACTTTTCCGGAAATACATAATCATTAAGATTTATGTTTAGTTATCAGTAAAGGATTTGAGAAATTTGAAATATATAAGAAACTTTTAAAAATTCTGATAAAAATATGAAAAATTTTGAATTTATACCTTTTTTCTGTAAAAGTGCCTTTAGTGAGACCTTTTGTATGCATTCTTGAAATTAAATAAGATTAATCACATTAACATTTAAATTTTTCACTTATTTTTAATTTTTTTAGAGAAATTTAAACCTTATTTGTTTTTAAAATTTAAATAATGAAAATTTAAACATTTTTGAAATTTTATGTTTAATTCTTCATTAATATATACTTTAAAATATAAGTGAGACAATATCTTATCATATTCATATTACTTAATAGTTCTTTAGGTAAGCTTTTTTCTATGAAACATTCATAATATTTGCTAACACCTTCAATTTCCATTTGTTTATTAAATTTTCTTTATTAAAAACATTTTAAAATATTATCTTCTAGTTACATAAAATGTTAATTTTTTTTCCTAATTTAGGATTAGAAGTATAAAAATTTTTATAATATATTTTAAAAAACATTTTAAAATACAAATTAAATATTTCATCTTAATTTTAAGTTCCTGATTGTTTAAATGTAAGTTTAAATCACATGTGAATAAATTAATATAATAAAATGCATTAAAACTCACTGGTGTTGAGTTTTTTTTCTCCAAAGAAAATGTGATTTTTAAATATCGAACAAGCAAATTTGTAAGCCTAAACTTAAATAACACCAAATTTTTAATTATATACTTATTACTAACAATAACTGTAAACTCTAAAACAAAATACCGTGGAAATTTCTATTTTATCTAATTTTTATGAGAATAAAATTAATATGAGAATAAAAAAATGGTTTTTATATATTAAACTAAGTTCAGAATATATTCCAAGTGATGTATTCAAATTGTTTTAGAACTCTATATTCAGTAAAAAAAGCCATGGATTAATGTTTTATTATATTTCATTTAATTTTTCAAATTTCAAGCTACTTTACTTCTAGATATTGAACATAACTAAGACAAAAATCTCATTATTGAGCACATGATACCCAAATTGTGGAAAAATTTCTATATTTAGAACTCAGTAATTTAATTATCTGGTTCAGGGTTGAAGCGGATATCACTTGGTTTGGCAATACATATTGGCGATTAAATTTCATGTCCACTTACCCTCTTATTTTAAGCCCTTTAATAAGCGTAATGTTATTATTGCCATTTTATTATTCACATTCTAACGCCTATCCTGGCGCCAAAAATATTGCCTAAACATCAAGGAGTACCCGTAAATAAACTTTTACCCAATTATTTTTAAGTAAAATACTAATAAAACTGTTTCTTAATCCTTGAGCTTTTAAATATTAAGAACTCGTTACAATATAAATTTTAGGTAGAAACACATTTCTCTTTCCGAAAACAGAAATTAATAATTGTGTTTGTGATAGAAAAAATAAGATAAATCAAAATATTCAAATATCCTAAGCTTATAGTCAAAATCAAAATATCTAATTTGGTAATTTGAAGCTTCTTTTCCAAATATTAGAAAGAGTCGGAAATAAAAGAAAAGAAATGATAATTGGTTTTGGTGATTGTTATGGCTTGAATTTCTTTTTTCCACTTACCGTTACTAAAATTTCAGTTAATCTTTTCATTTCTTTGAGAAATTTCTTTAGGTTAATAAAAGAACTTTTTCCTGATAATTTTTTTTAAAAATATTTTTATATTGATTGTTCATTTAATCAAAGTGAAAGTTTTGAAGATTTGAAACTGGAAACCTTCTATGCACAATTTCAATTTTGATTTAAAATCCATCCTTGTTATGATGAAATAACGTAATGTGTCTCAAATATGTTTAAAAAAATATTGAATTAACAATAAATATGTTGATTATTAAGCAAAATTATCCAATTATTTGTTTTTCATTATATATGAAAAAATGATTAAATACTATTCAATTATTAAAATGTTTTTAGAAGCGTTTCAATATTCATTATTTTATTGAGTGTATTGTAGAATAATGTCAAAATATTAATTAATAAGGGCTAATTATTATTTCAATAAGCGCCATGAAATTGCTCAAATTAGTAACGGTAAAATTAATTTTACGTATTTAAAAAACAGTTTTAATAATTAATAAAATAATTCACTTAGCTCTAGTGAAATAAATACCAAGAATTATCTTTTGAAAATGAATGAATAAATAAAATTAATAATGAATAAAAAATAATTTATAAAAAGATAATGAAAGAGTTTAATACATTTCTTATTGTTTCATTAACTAATTTATCATAATTATTTTCTTTTTCAATTTTTCTATGGAAATATTTATTATAAATATTTTAAATTAAGAATAGCATTATTTATAAACAATAATTTCCATCAAATATTAAGTTTATGTTGATCAATAATTCGCATTTCATAAGTACTTCGTGGTTTTTAGAATTTTATGTACCATATATTTATTAGGTAATGGATAATTTACATGTAACTTGTGATTACATATATTAATCGATACATTAAATCCTATAAAGCTTCCCTATTAAATCAAATACTTTTTCATTCGTTTATAAAATAAACAATTGATTAATTACATAAAATGAAAATTTTTTCATTGTTTACCCTACAAAACGAATAAATATTTCTTATTGAGTGCTCATTTGTATTATGTATTACTTTTATACATATATTAATTTTTATTTTATCAATAATTTACTTTCGACGTTTATTTGTTAGCTAAATTATATAAATTATATTTCCGTGAGTTTTGTTTTAGATGTTTTTAGATCAGATTTTTATTTCTTCCACAATAAAATATCTCCCAGTAGTTTTCTACTGAAAGCGCATAGAAAAGTGAATATTTTTCTGGCATAATTTAAATGCTTATATGTTTAAACGATATAAAAACGATATTGGGTTTAATAAATCATGTTAGTCAAAATATTTCAAATATAAAATATATACCAGTAAAACTATTATGCTATAAAAGCAAAACAAATCAGCAGAAAGGGAATTTGGTGCAGAAGTGAATATACCTTTGTTTAGAAAAAAATTTGACTACAAAATTTAATTTTTAGTAACGCTTGTATTTTTAGCGCTTTAACTAACACAATTTCAGAATTGCTATTTTGTTATTCACATTTTGGCGCCTATCTTGGTGTCAAAAAATTGAGGTGTACCCGTAAATAGCATAAATTAAAGAAACATAAACTTTAAGAATTAGCAGTGTAATGATATTGTAACGTTCGATTTAAAAATAGGGTATTATTAAATATATCTACATCTGAAATTAAACACAGATAATTTGAGAGAAATTTTATTGCTTAAAAAATTCTAACAGAGTGTTTTCCTCGTTTGCTTTTTTTTAAAATATAAATTCCCGTTGAAATATGTTTCTTTACTTTGGTCTTGTTCCAAAATAAGTAAAGAAACCGACAAAAGAGATTTTTTGGGAGGAAAAACAATCATCCTAGAGTTAAGAATTAACTAAACCTTGTTAAGAACACATGTACACAATTCTTTTCACTAACATTCCCTTTGCGTCCAGACTTTACCATAAATTTATTCATGATTTTAAGGCACTGGTAAAATCTGAGGCAGATACAACTAAAAAGTGGTAGCTTTCTCAGTCATAGCATGTTAGTGAAATACAAAATTGTTCTTTTTTTTACATGGAATTTTCAAAGATATTTTCATCACTTCTTTTATCTTCAAAGTTTTTTTAAAACCAAAGAATGCATTAGCAAATTAGATAAAGCCAGCTAGTACTGCTTTTAAAAAATGATGCGCTAAATTTCGAGATGTCATAAATAATTTTATTTAACCATTTAGCAGACAATTCTTTACAGATACGAGAGATAGTTGATTGATATTTAAATATTGTGTTTTCTGGTATATAAATCCAATTTAGGTTAATATATCGTTTTCATTATTTTCAAATAAAGCATACTTTAAGTATATGAAAGATTATATTTGTCATCAGATTTTATGGAAATGGAGAGGTTTCGAGAAAATATCTAGCTGTTGTATTAAAAAGCATTCTTCATTGAAACGCATTTAAAGAATATATGTGTTAGAAAATATAATTTTATTATATCGTAGCGAAACATTGTGTCATTAGGGTATACATTATCTGTTTAGGTAAATGATATTGTCCCAATTTAGACTACTGTCATTTCATTATGCAAAGCAATTTTTAAACAAACCTGTCTTAATATGCAATATTACTAGAAAATTTCAGCCCAAACAATTTTTCTTTTTACTTATAATAACAGCAAATAAAGTTTAAAAGTAGCACAGTGCTTTGAACAATGTGAGAAATAATATTAAAATGTTGATTTAAAAATCAATACGAAAAAACAGAGCTAATAATTAAAAGCTTAGCCGATATCTCTTAATTGCTTTTAGCTTCTATTCCGTTTTAGAATTTTATGATTGACGTTGATTGGAACGTACATTTCAATCTTTAAATGTTGATGAAAAAGTGACTTTAGAATTACGAATCAAACAAAACACTACAAAAACAATTAACAATAATAATGAAAAGAAGCAATATTAAAGTCGCATTTGAATAAAACAATTAGTTACATTTTCCACGCATAGTAAATTAATATTTATAATGAAAAAGAAATTATAAAAACCTAAATCATGAACGATTAATAAAATATTTTAAAATTTCTTTCTATTTTATAATATATTTGTAAACTATATTGCTTATTGATATTCATTAGTAACACATTTATTATAAATTGCTTTAAATAATTTAGAATATTTTTAAGCAACGATATTTACAAACGCACAATTGCAAAAATAATAATAATATTAATAATAAAATATATACAATTAAATGTAAGATTTCAATATAAAGAATGTGTTTGAATGTAAGTAGTTTGTTAGCAATCATGTTAAAGTTCCATAATCTGCTTCGAAAAATTATATAACTTCTGTAAATATTATCTCCTTTTTTAGTGGAAATATTCATAATTGAATTGCTTTAACATTTAAATTTTATTTTTCATCTCAATTTATTTTAATATTCCAATACAAATAACAAGCCTGGCTTTACTATTAAACTACTCGAAACTATTTACCATTTACATTCATTAAAAAAGTTAAATATTTATTATTTAATAATTTTAAGAGAGTTTTATTTTACATAAGTTTTCAATTTTAATGCGCATTTTTTCTAATTCTCATTTAAAAATAAATCTGTTGATATATAATTTACTAAATTATGAAATTATTTATTTTATTGGTCATAAATTCATTTTGTAAGGTTTGTTAATAAGGTTCAGATGATGATGATTCAGATGCTTTAGAATATTATCCTTTTAATATCAGTATATATTTAATAACATATTTTTGATAGTTTTGGTTGATATTTCTCGAGAAAAATTTCAGGAAAATTTACATATAATGAAGTTCTTTATTTTACCTAATTTATCTAACAAAATCATGTAATTAGATCTTTTCATTAACTTCAGATCTTATTCCACTTGTAATTCTATACAATTATATTGGTATAAGAAGACTACTTGGGATAAATCCACACATTTATAATCTGAAGCAGCTGAAAATGATACTGGAACATAATTATACGTGGTAATTGACTTCCTAGAGAGAATATTATATCTAGAAAATGAATTAAATTGCGGTAAGTCGTATAATTTTCATGTAAAATTAAGGAATAAAATTCAATTACCGGAATGCCCTCTTTAAATTGCTTAAGCTGGTAGCCATTCGTATAATTGTCGCTAACATGTTACTTGCTTATTACTTTTCATTATGATAATGGGCGGTTTAAATATGGCCAGAGTATTTAATCTACGCAATAATTGCGCTTGAAATGACTTAGCTTTATTCCACTGACGATAATGTCGTTTATTTCTGACAGCAGATAACTCGGCTACAGTGAGTTCTATTGTAAGAGCCAATTTGTAGTGTCTTCTTCGTTGTGATATGAATTCACTTATTTTACTTGAGCAATTTTGAAACACTATCAATAGCGTAATGAATTATGTTACGAAATTAATTAAATTAAGATGAAAATCATACGTAAAATACAGAAGTAGCTTTTTCGCTACATACAAATATTTTTATTTTATTAACTCTTTTTGGTAGTAAAAGAGAAATGTATTATGTATACATATTGATGGGCAATTTTTTCACATTTTATTCAAAACGTTGAAACCACAATGTTGTATTAATTTTTTAAAATTATTGTTCACATGAGAAGCTGACCGATGACTGAGTGGTTAGCTTTCCTGGCTCCAAAGCTGTTTGTACCGGGTTCGAATCCCAGTTCGGGCATAGATGTTTCTTTCTCTATCCTTACACCTGATGGGGTGAATGGATGTGGTTTACTCTATAAACGGGTTTGCAGTAATACGTGCGGTGATGGACAATGCTTCTCCCCACGTGACTTGGTTCACTGGTGTTCACAGGATAACGATGCATGCGTAGCAATTTCTGATGTTGTTGTGGATAAAGGTTAGTCACCTAGTGCCCACCCTTGGAAAAAAATTATTCATAAGAGGTGTAATCTTTTATGTATCCACAGTTGGCTATTTAATGAACAATTAATTATAAATATGAAATTTCAATTTGAAAAACATTTAAAATAATGTTATAAACCCACGTAAATTCATTGAAATTAAATGTATTTCTGTAAAATTTACAAAATGCAACTTTTCAGACCAATTGCTAACGTTTTAATCTGTATTTAGCAGAAGTTTCTTCTTACGTTATCATACAGATTTAAAATCTAAGAATCTAAAATCTAAGAGAATCTATTCTGTAATCCCAAAACCAACAAATTTATTTAACAGTAGATATGACAATTAAGACCTGTGAATTATTGTAATTTAAACCAATGTTTTTTCTTTATTCAAAATATATTATGGCAAAAAGAGATAAGGGGTATATAAAATAAATAGTACATAACACTTTAACTTTCTAGTAATATAAAATCTAATATATATTGTTGCATAAATTAGCGGTATTGTTAAAATAATGTGAATCGAATTAATTTGTGTATAACTTCCCAGTAAAAACATAAAAATTTTAAATTTTGGAAACTACAAGTTATTCTATTTGGAAAGTCAATGATGAATATATTTTGGTTCCACTTGGTATCATACAAAAATATCTTTGTTAAATATAATTGATCATTGCTGCCGAAAAATAATTGATTTTAAGGGACTGCCTCTGATTAATTTGATAGTTAAATTAAATAAAAAAATTATGTGTCAAATAAAAAGATGAAAATAATTTGCAAAATCATTATAACGGAGTCTGTTACAGTATATATTAGCTTGAGCAAACGTTAAGGTATTTTAATTGAAATTATATAAATAAAATATTATGTGTGTGATTTAGTCATAATCAACTTTCAAGTGTTGATTATAATAAAATATTTTAAAACTTTGTATACTTAATCAATAATTTGTTCCATTTTAATTTGTGACTACTTCAACAGCATTAAGACGTCAATTCGTAAATAGCTTAAGCTTGACATACAAACCTGGAATTGAATGAAATTTTATTTGTTGAGATATAGCCGAATATTTAGTATGAGAAATGGAAAAGTGAAAATGAAATTTGATTCCTTTGAATAAGAATTTTTCTCTTTTTCTAGAATTTACCTCATTTTCAAGAATTTCCCTCTGTCTTTCTCGCTCTCGCTTTCAAATTATTGATTTGTTAGTTTTGTTTCTAAAAAGTTAACTGCAAGATGATGTAGAATGAATTTCGTTAGCGTTTTGACAACCATCACAAACTTTCAATAATTTCCTGTTATTTAACTTAATTGTTTTACTTATTTGAGTATCACATAACTACCAACTCCTATCATGTTTGCTATTTATATTGATCTCGATTGTTAACCAATGAAGCTTTTAATTAATTTGCATGTTGCTAATTACTAATTTACGTGCTCAAACTTGCACATATATTCACTGTGTGTGTTGTTTTCATGTGACAAGTGCAAAATGATAAAAGAAAAGGTAAAAAAAAGACAAGTCATATGTGACCAAAGGCATGGAGCACTGCCGTAGCTCTATCTTCAGCTTTTTCGATATAGAGGGTGTCATGGCAGCATATAGAGGGTGTCATGGCAGCAGTCAAATTACTCACCGGGGAAGTTAATGCAGTAAATAAACATTAATAATTTAACTGCATGATTGTATGCATTATTATTTTCTTTTTATTGTCTGCTGAGTCGATGCTGAAGAGGGTCGAGGCAACAGAGATGCAGTTGAAGATATGCCTCGAATCTAGTGGAACTCCTGTGCATTGCCTGCATTCTGCGTATGTTCTAGATCCGTCGGGCATGATTTTCAAACCCATCATATTCCCAGTCTGCATTCTGCTGATGGTGGCTGTGTATGTTAAATTTGAACTTTATTTTTTTTTTTTAAATTATAATTCTTTTCGGAGTTTATCAATTGACTCAATTATTTATGATTCTAATTTATTTTATCCTAAAGTACAGGTTGATCTTTTTTAAGGTGACAGTGTTTGGAGTGCCCTGTAGAGCGATCTAATGGTCGAAATGACACCAAACTTGGTATTTAGACTAATAAAACCACAAAAAAAGATTCCGTGAAAAAATTTTAATTCGATAAGTCACCGCTAGGGTATTTTGTAGCGCTGCTTTAGCTTATAATAACGAGAATTAGCATAAAAAACGAGCTTCTAAGAAAAATGCAAATGTTGTGTAATGACATAGGGGCTATAAAAGCAAATAGTAGACAGTTCCGACAAATAATCTCAGCTGAAGTAAATGAGCTCCAGTGGCCATGCCTTTCACGTTATCGGAACGTGCGTTTATGTTGGTGGAGTATCAAATTTGTCTATTCTAACGGACAACATAACGAAGACAGTGTGGAATATTCCTCGTGATATGTTACGTACGGCTGTGGAGAACGTTGTGCACAGTGTTATTTCTGAGAACACGGTGCTTACACTGAATATGGTCAAATTACTCACCGGGGAAGTTAATGCAGTAAATAAACATTAATAATTTAACTGCATGATTGTATGCGTTATTATTTTCTTTTTCTCACATTTCATACATTGTAAAGCGCCACAAAATGCCCTAGTGGAAATTTTTGGAACTAATTATTTTTTACAGAATTTTTTCCCCCGTGTTTTGATTAGTCTGAATACCAAGTTTGGAGCCATTTCGGCTATCAGATCGCGCTACAGGGCGCTTCAAACACTGACACTTTAAAAAATATCACCCTGTACTTGTCTCTTCAAGTATTTTCCGTTATTTAAAAATTTTATTTTGTTTTCTGCTAATCAAATTTCATCAATATTTTCCTCAATTTGCCATCTTTTCAACATACGATATCAAGTTTATGGCATCAGATAGCTAGTTTCATATTTATTAAGAGTCGGTTTCTCTGGTTTCAATCAACTTAATGTAAATCTTGGTTATCGTATTTTGATCAAAAGACATTCATTGCCTTGCAAAGGGAAAGATGATACTTATAGGTCCTGATCTTTGTTCAACAGAAGGAAGTGTGGATTTGCACGTAGAGTTTGATTGCTTCTGAGTTTCTTGATCTTTCTGCTACCTAATATTAAGAAAATGTTTCTCAAAAGACATTGAGTAGTATGCTTTTCAAAATATTTTATAATAGGTCAATACTGAAAAGTTTTCAAAGAACGTAATAGGTGTTATATACTGTATATACATTACACTTCAGCTCAGAAATTTGATGGATTTTAGTTTTCAGAAATTTCTCTCTCTCTCTCTCTCTTTTTTTTTTTGAGATATATATAAGTAACCTACGATTTATGAAATGTTCTCTAAAGATATTATTAAGTACTATGCTTTCCAAAATACTTTATAATAAGCCAGTATATACTTTATAAAGCGAAATTTAGGGTTGTACTTCAATGCCTTTGAAAAAAAAAATTGACGTTTATGGGATTTTTTTTTATCTTTACTACTGAGATACATAAAATCGAACCTAAACTTACAAAGTGTCTCTCAAATTCCATTAATTAATATGCTTTAATCACATAACATAAATTCTAAGTGAAGAATTGTTGTAAAAGCATTTTTTAAAGGTATGGAGTTATCTACTGCTGTTTATATTCTCAGGAAAAAATACATTCTAAAAAAATTTTTTTTACATAATTTTTGTATTAAAATAGCAGATTAAAATTGTGAACACACCATTTAGGATATATATAAAATATTTAGCTCTAAAGCAGAAATGACTTATGAAGCTCCAGCAGTATAGTATCAATCCGTAACAACATAACCTGAATATGTACTTATTTCGCATACTTTACCCAAACTTCCTCGTTCCTTCCGGGTGAAATTATGCGTCGATGTAAAAATTCGACGCCGCTGCAAAATGTGTGAGCGCTTGTTTTCTCACTTCTTTTTTTCACTTTTCTTTGAAGTGTAGTTGCTTCTGAAACTATTTTACGAAGCGGCTGAAAAATCATAAAAGTGTCAAAAGGAGTGTGGAGGTAGAATAACTCATCTGCTTTTCACATCCTCGCCGAATTCTTTTGGATACTCGCCAAATGGATTTCGAGTATGTTTCCCCCCTCGAATGGTCCTCAACAGATCGGATAAGTTTTATTCGAGGAGGGGAGAAAAAAAGAAAAGAAAAGAAGCGTATTAAACTGGCCTTAATGATATTTAAAGGATATTTCGTTTCGCAGAGAAAATCTCGGTAAATGTGTTCTCACTCCATTTTTCTTTTCGCCAACATTGGGAAAAAAAGTGAGCTTAAATCTTTGCGAAAAGAATTATTCTAATGAGGACTATTAAGAAATAATATCCTTACTTATTTGTAGAAAATGAATCACATATACCTGTAAAAATAGAATCTTTTCAGAAAAAATGTTCCGTTTTTTTTTTTTTTTTTTTTTTTTTTTAAATTGTGAGATTTTTAAATTGTGTAAATGAGTAAATGATGGCAAGTCGAGTCAAAATGAGAATTTAGAATACTTCATAAGTGCATTAAACATAAAAAATCAAAAATAATTAATTTTTAAATTGTTGTAGATATTTTAAAATTAACATTCTTTTTTTAGATTAATCATTAAAGCATATTTATTCTAATTATATAAAAGGACAATTAAATATATCATATTTTAATCACAATTATATGCTTTTAAGTTTACCATTCAGTATATTTCTAACTGTACTGCAGTATTTTTAGTAAGTGTTTATCCATAAGATATTACGAACAGCAATTGCATCTTGAAACAATCAAGAAATTTTAACAATATAAATACGTTAAAAGTGTTTCTTTATTTCAGCAGCTTATATATTGCGGAATATTTTTCGCGTATAATTTACCGATGATTGGTGGATAAAATGAAGGAACGTAAATGAATTTGAACGAAATAAACAAAAAGAATTTTTTTCTCTTTATCTAAAGCGTTTGTATAGAAACTATAATTTAATAAGAAAATTTTATTTAAGAACATAATAAACTATCAAGCTTTAAAATATTTTTTTTCCCTATAATCCAATTTTTTAAGAACGTTTGGCTTACAAAAACTCTTAGGAATTAGTGAAAAAGTAATTCGAAGACATTAATAGTTACAAAAATAAAACAAATAAAAAGTTATTCAGAAAGATCAAAATATCTGTTTATGAAATTTCAAAATTAGTTAGGGGCCATGGTAGTCTAGTGGTTAGACTATCTGCTTTCCGTCCTGTAGGGTAGGGTTCGATTCCCAATGCCGCCAAAGACCCATCGAGTACATGCGATATACGTGCTCGTTAAATCTGTGGAATCAAAAGTCCTGTGGTCAGTCGTTGAGCAGTTACCATGGGTGCAATGATCTAGAGAAATTTACTCCCCCTTCAAATCAATACCAAATTTCAGGCAGTAAATATTCTGGTGCTGCCATCTATCGGAGGATTTGAAGAGCAAAAGTCGTACTTTCACCTTTATGGTACTCTGATTAAACGAAAGACGCTCCCAATTGACTTAAATTCGCATAGCCAACACATAGTGAGCTTGGCTTGTCCAAGTGTCGTTAGTAACAACAAAAACAACAAAATTAGTTACAAATGTTATCGGTAAATTTGCTCTATGACGTTTAACAATACAGATATATGTAAAGTACTTGTTCTCAATATATCATTCCTGGGAATTGTTAACAAAGAAGAATCTTAAAGGTATATTTCCTAAGTTTTGTGAAACTAAAAATGTTACCAAAACATTTTTAATGGAAAAACTTGGAATTGGGATTTGTAAGAAAATGAATAGAAAGTATGTTTACTTAATGAACTATCAAATCTAATACAGAAATTTCAAATATATTTTGTAAATGTTACCAGTACATACGATTACAGTATCATATGTTAGTAGCATCTTTATAGTTTTGAAATTTCAGTATTTAATCTGATAATTTATTAAATAAGCATACATTTTGACTTGTTCTCATATAAATCAGTTTTAATATATTTTATTTCAAATTCAAATAGTATTTTTATGCAATGCTTTTTAAGTCGAGAACTTTGTTTAACGAAATTACGATGATTTGAATTTCGGTAGAGTAAAATGGTACTAGACTTATCCATAATTAAATAGATTATGATAGTGAAGCAATAATTTAAAAAAATCAAAAATCAAAAAGTGTTAGATAATATTAAAAATAAAAATTTAAATACAAGCACAAACCAATATTTTCTTCAAAATTGTAACTGAAAGTGGTTGACGTTGTCACCAGTTTCTGAATCAAATGCAAAATTTTGTATGCTCTTCTATCCCACGTTTTGTATTTGAGAGTTAATTCTATAAGACCTTGCGACTTCAAATAGAAACTAAGCATCCTTTCCTAAACTGGTAGTGAAACATATGAATTGTTCAGGTTCGGTGTGCAATCGAGTACCTCTTGGCTTGAGAAAACATTTGTGGATAAAGTTTAATTTCTGGTAACCCTTAGTTTGCCTTTTATTTAGCAGCAGCGAGCACTTTGATATTCACATTTTGGTGCTTATCTTGCGCCAAAAAATAACCAAACCATCAAACAGTACCCGATTGTTCAATCATATTGGTACTATTTAGATGCTCTGCATTGTGTAGAACAACAAAATATCAAAATCCGTGGTGAAATATGCAATTATATGTTTTAATATAACATATCGTTAAAAGCTATATTATAACCAATCATTTTGTAAAAAAAGAAACATATTTAACGCAAAAAATGCTGGTGCCACGTAACAAAGCAGATTTCTCATTTCATTTACAATAAAAAATGTATTGTCTTAAGTTTTTTATAATTTCTAGTTTTATGTTTTTTTTTTCAATTTATTCTTTTCTTAAGCATTCACCCGGCTGAATCCAGAAAAATTTAGCAAAAATGTTTTTAAATATTTAAATTTACTTCAAATAAAATATAAATATTCAATCAAGTATTTCTTACATTCAGTTCCTTTTGATTTATTGGGAAATTTATCATGCGCAAGAAATTGTTATTATATATATATATATATATATATATATATATATATATATATATATATATATATATATATAATAACAATTTCAACTAATATATATATATATATATATATGCATATATATATATATATATAGTGAAAATAAACAATTCTTTAACCACATTAACCTCATGAATTAAATATGATTTTAAGGTTACGAAGAAAATTACGAAAATATATAAAATAGAATCGTCCAGGATATTCAACATTTTCTAGAATTTTTTAATAAATAAAAAAAAATGTGTAATAGGAAATCATATCAAAATTTATAACAAAAATATGATATTCCCCCTTCTTCAATAGCAGTGATTTTTTCTTGAATTTATTATTTATTAAAAATGAAAATTACACTACATACTTTTAAATTTGACTTGATATTCAAAATAATTTTATATATTTCTATATAAATTATAAAATATCTATAACTTTCTTTATACTAGCAGAAACACTTATGGGAAATAAAAACTTAAGCCATCTATAACTTATTTCGGATGTAAATAATTTTAGGTGTAACAAATCAAATACCTAAAAGTAATATTGAGAAAGAATGACGAAATGGTGTTCAGAATACAAATAAGGCTCCCAATAAAACTGTTATCAAAGCAATATGCAGCTTTGTTGACTGGCAGAGCAATAGGGAACAGTCAACAAAACGTAAAAACTCAAAAGTTTTCTCCCTAGTTTGAGAAATCGTTTGACAATAAAACTTGTCGTTGTAAGAACGAAGGAAGAAATCAGAATAAATCATTTGAAAATCCCTAGTGCTGTTTATTTTGTGACATTTATTTGTAAAAAGTGATTTTGCTACATTTTATTACAAATTGAATAAAAAAAGTACAAAAGCATTTAAATACTGAAATTTACAAAGAAATGTATGATTTTTAGTTGTATATAGGGCCATTTTTACAGATTAATCTCACATGATTATTTCTTTTTTGTACTGAAATCTTAATTTTCTAAGAGAAGACCTAATGATTATGTAAATGCAAATGATTGTCTCTTGGCTACAGTTTTTCAGATTGTTTTCTAGAATTATTGGGAATAAACATTAAAATGTATATTTGGCGATGAAACTACAGATAATATAAATTAAAAATAATGATAAATATTTTATTTTCTGATTTTCTGTTTAAATCTTATTAATACGTCTTGTGTTTACTTTTTTCTTTTATTTAAAAATTTCTCGAGTTATTATTTATATCTTAATCAATATTAGATTATGAAAAACTTACGTGATTTAATTTTTCATCAAAATTCTTATAAATATGCTTCTTACTCAAATATCTTTGGATGATGATTTTATTAATAACAATTCTTTGTTTCATTGATTTGTTATCCTTTAAAATAGAAGGTTTTTGTTCCAGATTCTCTTCGAAAAAGGGTTTTCGAAATCGTTTTAATTTTCTTATCTCTAGGAGGTAATGTCTTTAGCATTTTTTCCCTCTGCAGACTTTATTTATTGCGTCATTAAGATTAAATATATTGCTAATTTAATATGAAAATGAAGTAAGCACAAACAAAATATATTCTCAAAAATAATTACTATCATGCGTTTTTTTTTTCTTTCAAGAGTATAATGAAGTTTATCTCATTGAATTTTCTTGGATTAGCGAAGTGATCATGTTTCCTTGAATATTTTACGAATTGTGGTTGAGATAGATATTTAATTTTAAATCAAGCAGCGGAAGTTAATTATAAAATCCAGATACTTAATGAAAACTTATAATGGTTTTCAATTTTCTTTTTACAAAATAGGATTTGTATGCGCAGATATTTTCCTGAGTAAGTTTGAAAAAATGTACCTTTAAAACATTTAGATGAACCTGCCCCTGAAATTAATGTATAAAATGATTTAATTGAATAATACTTAAGTGATACTTAAACTGAGATTTATTAATACTCTCGGTGAATTTGTATCTGCACTGTAAATCAAAAAGCACACAAGTGTTTTTAAGAAAACTAACTTTCCATAGTCTAATCACTTCAGTTAATGAAATGTGACTTTTTATGTTGATTTTATTTTAAAAAAAGATGTTAAATTGAGATAACAAATTAAACAATCTTGTTTTGAATCTTCAGCCATATTTAGATTATCAGATTGATATTCACCATCCTCTAATGGTGAGTAAAATATGTAGATTTGCACTTTTCTTCGTATTATAGTCGTGATAAAACATGAAAAAGTATAACGTAGCTTTTTTGTCTCTCTTTCTATGAAAAGTGACAAGTCACGATGAAAAGAAGGGTTTATCAATTTATTGAAAAAATTTCACTTTTGAATTAACCCAGGACTATTTGAATGTGATTGGGTGTACATTCAAAAAGCAACATAGGATTTTTTGGGACATAGTACTATTGTAAGAAAAAGAAAGTAGATTTGATATTATTTGTCTTCTTAATATATATATACTTCAAAACGGTGGGCACTTAAGTGACGAACCTTATGCCACAACCTAATGCCAGAAACTGCTACTCATTTGTCGTTACTAAGTGGGCTCCTGTGAACCAAGGCACTGAGGCGAGTAGAGCTACTTACGACATACCACTATGAACCCGTTTATAGGGTGGGCCACTTTCAAACATGATCACAGAAGAAAGGACAGAGAAACTTTGAGAGAACAGAGAAAGAAAATTACAACCATGCCAGAACCGGGATTCAAACACGCGACCCACATCTCAGGAATCGGGAAACGCTAACCACTTAGCCATCGGGTGGTACACACACACACACACACACACACACACACACACACACACACACACACACACACACACACACACACACACACACACACACACACACACACACACATATATATATATGTAATTATACATGCAAATAAAGCAACATATGTATTTTATACTAGAACTCCATTGATCATTTATATTAATAAGAGTAAGTCTATAAATTCATAAAAATTATTCCCTTAAATATAATTATATATATTTATATTTTTTTTATCATTTCTTTTACTTGTATAATTAGCTTTTTATTAAAATTAAATGAAATTAGTAATGCGATATATTTCTCTTTAACAGCATATATATAAATAGTAAATTATTCACATTATTACAATAAAAATATATAGTTCTGGATTTTTAATTTCTTATAAGAATAGTCTTATTGTGTGACGAAACTCAAAAATAGCATTAAACAACTATGTTAATATAATAATAAGTTGCTCATACGTTTGAGCTAGAAAAAAAAACTGTAAGAAAAATTTATAGAAGATAATTTCATAAGCATTTCATGATTCAAATTTGTGTTCTCTGAAAAAGTATTGAACCTTTATTTCAACAAAATGTTCTATGAAATTAAAGCATTTGATTAAATTAAAGTGCAAATCAAATTAAAATCTTAGACGGAAATTCAACTATTAGTTCCTTTAAGACATGATTATTTTTGGGAAAGCCAAATTAAAAACTAATTTCTGCATTTTCTTTTTTCATATTCTTGCTTGAAAGAAATGTCAACTACTTATAGCATTGACACATTTTTCAAGACTAGAAAATTAAATTTTGTGAATGGTTCCTTTCCACAGCGAAAGAATCTTTTCCTTGACGGTTATTTCCGGATTGGAAAATTTATTTTTCCAGTGAATTGAATGGCAAACTCAAACATTTTCGAGTCAGTTGGAAAGAAGATAAAAAATGTAATCATATTTTTGTTGACAACTCCAATTGAAAAGGATTTAAAAAGTTTCCAGGAAATTTAAGCTCCTTACAATGTTATGTTTAAACAGAGTTTTCTTTTATATGTGATAAAACTGTATTTTAAGGGTTCTTTTTTGGAATATTTAAAAATAATAAAGAATTTAATTAGTTTATGTTTTTTTCTTGAATATTTTTGCTTTTCTTCCTGAAAAAAAGATTAAAATTAAGTAAGTTTTGATTTTGTTATTAGCACATTTAGTTATAAAAGTAACATTAAATGTTCTAAAAGAAATAAATAATTCCAATTTCATAAAAACAGGAGGAACAATTATTGTTTTCATAATAAACTAATTTATATGTTAGTTTAAAATTAAGCCTTTTATTTTTAGTAAGTTATTTTAATAACAATAATAGTTTTAATCCTAGCTATTAAAATAACAATTAGACAATCGTAACATTCCTTTATAATAAAAATTCCTTAAATAAAAATGAATTTTGATGAAATTGATAAATTTCTATATAAATATCGGGAAAATAGTTTAAAAAGTGTAAAAGAGGAAATTAAACTATAAACTATTTTGAAATTAATTGATTCTTATTTAATTTTTTTCTGAAAGAAATAACTAATTTATTTTAATGCGCTTTAACACACATTTTTAACAAAATATAATCTTCCTATAATTAGTTTATCAAACATAAAAAATTATCTTCTTCAAAAAAATTAACTTTAAATGGTTTGAGTTTATTTGAGAAAATAAAGCATTGAATAAAACTGTTTCAGTTAAAAAGAATTTGATGAGGAAAATAAAAAATCAGCTATAAAAATTTTTAAAAATTCATATTTAAAATGAGCTAATCATAACTTTAACCACTTATAATCATGAAATTATTTTTTACATTTGTTTTACGAGAAGATGCTTGATTTTTGCTATATTTTGAACCTTTTACTAAGCAAATGAACCAAATATACATTTTCATACTGAGCTATTTTTACTTTAGACAAATGTTATAGTATTATCTTTCAGTGCTCAAGTGTATTACATCATTAGAACTAGTTTAGTCCTAAGCTAGAAACGGGGAAGTTTGCTAATGTACACAAAGTAATTTATTGAAGTAATGCTGTATCATACTTGTATACATACTGATACATTTATCTAACATTTGAATGAGTCAAAACGCTACTTTGAAGTATAATTTTGCTATTCCGATATGATAGAGTCAACTTCTGCGAGTCCCCAGTCATCAACTTAGTTCCTCATAATTATAATTATCAGGAATTAAGTTGATTACAATCCTTATAACCACAACTAAGTTAATTATAATCCCCATAATCAACTCATAACAATCAATCTCCAGTTATCGACTTAGTTCCTCATAATTATAATTATCAGGAATTAAGTTGGTTTCAATCCTTTTAACCAACTAAGCTAATTGTAATCCCCATAATCAACTCATAACAATCAATCTCCAGTTATCGATTTAGTTCCTCATAATTATAATTATCAGGAATTAAGTTGATTTCAATCCTTTTAACCAACTAAGCTAATTGTAATCCCCATAATCAACTCATAACAATCAATCTCCAGTTATCGACTTAGTTCCTTATAATTATAATTATCAGGAATTAAGTTGGTTTCAATCCTTTTAACCAACTAAGCTAATTATAATCCCCATAATCAACTCATAACAATCAATCTCCAGTCATCAACTTAGTTCCTCATAATTATAATTATCAGGAATTAAGTTGGTTACAATCCTCTTAACCAACTAAGCTAATTGTAATCCCCATAATCAACTCATAACAATCAATCTCCAGTCATCAACTTAGTTCCTCATAATTATAATTATCAGGAATTAAGTTGATTACAATTCTCATAACCACAACTAAGTTAATTATAATCCCCATAATCAACTCATAACAATCAATCTCCAGTTATCGACTTAGTTCCTCATAATTATAATTATCAGGAAATAAGTTGGTTTTCAATCCTTTTAACCAACTAAGCTAATTGTAATCCCCATAATCAACTCATAACAATCAATCTCCAGTTATCGATTTGGTTCCTCATAATTATAATTATCAGGAATTAAGTTGATTTCAATCCTTTTAACCAACTAAGCTAATTGTAATCCCCATAATCAACTCATAACAATCAATCTCCAGTTATCGACTTAGTTCCTTATAATTATAATTATCAGGAATTAAGTTGGTTTCAATCCTCTTAACCAACTAAGCTAATTGTAATCCCCATAATCAACTCATAACAATCAATCTCCAGTCATCAACTTAGTTCCTCATAATTATAATTATCAGGAATTAAGTTGGTTACAATCCTCTTAACCAACTAAGCTAATTGTAATCCCCATAATCAACTCATAACAATCAATCTCCAGTCATCAACTTAGTTCCTCATAATTATAATTATCAGGAATTAAGTTGATTACAATCCTTATAACCACAACTAAGTTAATTATAATCCCCATAATCAACTCATAACAATCAATCTCCAGTTATCGACTTAGTTCCTCATAATTATAATTATCAGGAATTAAGTTGGTTTCAATCCTTTTAACCAACTAAGCTAATTGTAATCCCCATAATCAACTCATAACAATCAATCTCCAGTTATCGATTTAGTTCCTCATAATTATAATTATCAGGAATTAAGTTGATTTCAATCCTTTTAACCAACTAAGCTAATTGTAATCCCCATAATCAACTCATAACAATCAATCTCCAGTTATCGACTTAGTTCCTCATAATTATAATTATCAGGAATTAAGTTGGTTTCAATCCTTTTAACCAACTAAGCTAATTGTAATCCCCATAATCAACTCATAACAATCAATCTCCAGTTATCGACTTAGTTCCTCATAATTATAATTATCAGGAATTAAGTTGGTTTCAATCCTTTTAACAAACTAAGCTAATTGTAATCCCCATAATCAACTCATAACAATCAATCTCCAGTTATCGACTTAGTTCCTTATAATTATAATTATCAGGAATTAAGTTGGTTTCAATCCTTTTAACCAACTAAGCTAATTATAATCCCCATAATCAACTCATAACAATCAATCTCCAGTCATCAACTTAGTTCCTCATAATTATAATTATCAGGAATTAAGTTGGTTACAATCCTCTTAACCAACTAAGCTAATTGTAATCCCCATAATCAACTCATAACAATCAATCTCCAGTCATCAACTTAGTTCCTCATAATTATAATTATCAGGAATTAAGTTGGTTTCAATCCTTTTAACCAACTAAACTAATTGTAATCCCCATAATCAACTCATAACAATCAAAATCCAGTTATCGACTTAGTTCCTCATAATTATAATTATCAGGAATTAAGTTGGTTTCAATCCTTTTAACCAACTAAGCTAATTGTAATCCCCATAATCAACTCATAACAATCAATCTCCAGTTATCAACTTAGTTCCTCATAATTATAATTATCAGGAATTAAGTTGGTTTCAATCCTTTTAACCAACTAAGCTAATTGTAATCCCCATAATCAACTCATAACAATCAATCTCCAGTCATCAACTTAGTTCCTCATAATTATAATTATCAGGAATTAAGTTGATTACAATCCTCATAACCACAACTAAGTTAATTATAATCCCCATAATCAACTCATAACAATCAATCTCCAGTCATCAACTTAGTTCCTCATAATTATAATTATCAGGAATTAAGTTGGTTACAATCCTCTTAACCAACTAAGCTAATTGTCATCCCCATAATCAACTCATAACAATCAATTTCCAGTCATCAACTTAGTTCCTCATAATTATAATTATCAGGAATTAAGTTGGTTTCAATCCTTTTAACCAACTAAGCTAATTGTAATCCCCATAATCAACTCATAACAATCAATCTCTAGTTATCGACTTAGTTCCTCATAATTATAATTATCAGGAATTAAGTTGATTATAACCCTCTTAACCAACTAAGCTTATTATAATCCATACATACACTGTATTAATGTACAGCACTGTACATACATACTGTATTAATGTACAGCACTGTACATACATACTGTATTAATGTACAGCACTGTACATTCACACTGTATTAATATACACAACACTGTTCATACATACACTGTATTAATGTACAGCACTGTACATACATACTATATTAATGTGCAGCACTTTTAATTACCTTGACAGATAAAAGTGTAGCATTTTCATTTAATAAATTAAAAGTTCTTTTTATTTAAAAAATCTGTAATTTTTTATAACATTTTGAATCCAATTATCCGAATGGGATCCAATCTAAATTGATTCGGATAATTGTATCATTTAATGAAACTAAATATTTATTTTATTTTCTTAGCTTTGTTCTTGGCTTACACCTATTGCTTCACACACACAAGCAAGCAATCTTATCAATTAATTCAGAAAACATTTTATTCAAAGCAAAAGTTAAAATAAAAGCCTTTGAAGTTTTCTATTTACATAGTTAATTTATTGATTAAGAAAAATTTAAAAAGTCATTTCTTTTCTTCATTTGAGGATAAAATGGAAATTTAATCCCGCGTGGTTATATACTGTTTTTGTTTAATGTGTGATTATCATCAGATTCATTTTTCGTGAAAATATGCTAATAATAATTTTTTTTACTTCTAACTGTCAGATATTGTTATTCAAATTTCTTGGAGCTAATAACAATAACAATAGATTTTATGGAATATTTTACAAACTTTATGTTTATTTAAACTAATTAAAATATCTTGAAGAGATTTATTGAAACATAATTGAATTATTTATTAAATAATTCAGGAGCTAGTTAGGGCTTTATTATGGAAATTCTTTCTCAGATTAATTTTAATAAAATTTAAAATTTAAAAAGAAAAAATGTTTTTTACTGAAATATTTTGCATTTTGAAGGCCGTATAAGATTTTTAAAAATAATTTCATCATTAACATTAGGACACCAGAAAATTTTTTAAATGAACTTAAATTTACGGGATAGATTTCTTTCTGATGTTAAAAATATACGAAAAGAAAATATTATTTGGGCGACAACATGTATGAATATGATAAGAATAATTATTGAAAAATTTCAAAACATTAACTCAAACTGTATTTTTTTTAATCCTTATTCTTAGCATTAAATCTTTTTCGTCCAAGCACATCCGTAGAGACAACTATTCCATTAACAATCTTTCCTGTCTAGTGATTAGACTGTTTCTAATCACTACACAGGAAAGACTGTTTTCACAGTTATTTATATTGTTCTTGTCTTACACAAAATTAAAAAAATTGTCGTTATTCTTATTCTGCATCCATTTGCCCGATATTAGCTTCTTTATAATTTAATGCACATTAGTATTCTTTTAGGGGTTGTCCTTTATGTGCCCATTACATTTGCATTTTTCTTGTGCACTATTTGAGAAATAGGACAGACTAGGCCCATCCAAGGGAAAGGAAATCATTTTGATAATCTAAGACTAATTTTATTTATTAAAGAAATTACAAGGAGCATCTCTTTAAAAAGAAAATGATATTCTTAGAATAGCGACAAAAAAGCGTCATTGGTCAATAATTTTTTCGATGTAATTATTTATACCTAATTGTGAGTTTCATATTTCTTTATTTAAGCATTAGCGTTACTGTCAGGCAATTTTATGATTAATCCCGGTTGTATTAATAATTAGTTTCAAACAAAATAGCTGATTAAGAATCTTTTTCTAATCGCAATCTTTTTTTGTTATATCTAGGTGTGATTCCCATGGCTCTAATTTGGCTTGCCGCAAAATTGGTCGTTGTAACCTAAGTATCTATTATTTATTTCAGATAATCATTCATGCATTCGAAAGAGGGGAATTTTCCGTCTTATTCAATTTTTCTAGGTAATAAACATGATGAAATTAAATATTAAACTTAAGATAATTCACTTCTGAATTTAAATAAGTTGCATAAAAAGAGGTCGATAGAAAAATGGTGTTTATGGCATTGCTTCGTTGTTGGTGCGACTGTATTGTAATTGTAAATAATATCATGACTCTATTGTAAATGACTTATATTTTACGCAGCTTTTTTTTTAAATTGGTATATTTAAGCGATTTATTTAAAAAAAATAAATTTTGAAAAAATTCTATATCGTTTTCAACTTTACTATTAACAATAATATTATCCTGATAATTCTATAATATTGTCTCTTGTTTCAAAGATGTTGCATTGTTCTCCAAACTTATCAACAAAAGATTATTTTTTTATAAGCTTATTTTGGGAACAAATTTTTTATAACAGCCCAATTCCCACCATTTAAGTGATGAAACATTTCCTTTCAGCTGATTTTCATGAATTAACTCATTAGTTCAATTTTTGCTCCACTATTTCTGTAAAGAAAAAGGTAATTTGATTATAATTTAAAGTATATTTCGAATCTTTATTCATTAGATTTAACTCCAATCTCAAGTTTTCGAATCAAAATTTCGAATTTGGAATTAACTCTACGAACTATGAAATTGAAGACCGCAAAACAAATAATCAGCAAAAGTTATGAACGATGTTACACAATTGTGTAAATCTCTCTCTGAAGGCCGTAAAAGAAATTACCAGCAAAGGTTATGAGCAACATTATACAATCGGTATAGATTTACACTATTTTTAATATGATATTATTATCGTCATTAGTTGACTGCTTAGTATCAATTTCTTCCTGGATATACTTATCTAAAAATATTCTTGAAAAAAAGTATTATTTATTTTTAAATTCTATACTTAATTTAACCTTATATAATATTAGTACTCCCCTACGTATTTATCTATCAGAGTAGTTTTTTATATCAAGTTTCTATTAAATACGATTCAGTATTATGATTAAAATCTATCTATTAACTCATTAAACTTTAAAATAATGTACCAACAAATTACAACTAACGATTTTAAAATAATGTATCAACAAATTTAACTAAACAACATTTTACAACTAACGATAAACAATTTGAAAATTTTTATGTGAATAACTTTGCCTTTTCATGTAAATTAATTTCGCAGATTTTATGAGCATCGTTTCCTTAACTTAACAAGACAATCTTTTCAATCAAATATTGCTTTGGAAGAAATTAATAAAATCAAAATGTTTATTAGCCGTCATATTTTTTTTACATATTTTTACAGATAGCATCAAATTTATTTAGAAAATATATCAAATTACAATATCAAAGTTGAAAAAGAACAAAATTTACAATGTATAACCACCAAAAATCTTTAAAAGTCCTTTATCTAAAAGTATTTAAACAGTGAATTTTGTTTTTGATGATGTTATTCATGACTTAAATAACTTTTTGTTAATATAAATTTTTTTGGTGAAAATTGAATGATATTCAATTCTTAACCAATACGAATAGCAAACAGGAGAAATAATAAATAAAATGAAGTGTGGTTTTATTTCTAAAAAATATTATGAAGAAATGTGTGAATATTTTATTCTGAAAAATGTTTGACAATAATTGCTACTAATATATTATATATTGTCACAATGATATGTCAGATAAATCCTTAGGAAAAGGATATTTTATCAATATATATGAGATTTCAATATTGTTCTCCATAATTACTATACAAAATATAGAAAACCCACCATTTTTTAAATAAAATATTCTAGAGTAGTTTTTATATTTGAAAACAAGCACCAGAACTCGATATTGAGTACATAAGACGTTAGAGGTTATCAAAAATTTATTCCATCGAACTGCTTGAAGATATACTGTTGGTGTGCTGATTCTTTACTTTAAAAATATCCTTCTTTGTATAAGAAGACAAAGTTTGTTGAAGAGTTAGAAAAAGGTTAAATAAATAAAGATAAAATGGAAACAAAACAAATAAGACAATATAAAAGGTCATAAAATAACGAATTTAAAATTATGCGCTATTATGTCTTGCAAATAATTATCAATGCCATTTTTAACGATTTAAATCGTCATATTGTTGATTTATTTAAACATTTTTTTGTTTTTTATTCAAACAATCTGAATATATCATAAAATTTGGTTTTTATTTAAATAAACTGAATATATCAAATAATGAATTTGTTAAACATATCATACATTTAATTGCTATTTTATTTTTCAATTGACTTGCTTAAATAATCTGTTTCTATCAGTGATAGAAATTATCTAAAAAAAATTAAATTCTGTCATATCATTTTTTTATAATTTAATGGTCTTTTTAAGCATACCTTTAAGATTATAATTTTCTAGACATAAGGCTTAAATGTTTTCCTTACACCATAAAAATATTCCAAGGAAAATTCCTTTTTATTGTGACCTAACTTTTATTAATATTTATTTTCCATATTAAAAAATTATAAAAATCCCGTAAATTAAACTATTAAAGAAATTAAGAAAACTATCATTTTTTATAATAGGTTTTTTCCCTTTGTTAAACATTATGAACCAAGAATCAAAAATTTGCTTTTATTAGGTTTTTTCTTCAGAATTAAAATGAAATCCATTTAACATTATATGAACTCCATAATTATATTCTTTTAAATGGACTACTTGAGTAAAATCTTTGAAGCAAGAAAACAAAGGTTAATTAAGATTCTTCATCATTTTTCTCTAATATGTTCATAATTTTCCAAAATTAATTTAGATTTTCAATATACAAAATTTTTAAATCCCATTAAACATTTAATTAAAATCTTTAAAATAAAGAAAAAAGACTTAGAATTATTCTTTCAAAAGTAAATGATTTTAAATTAATTACCTCAAAAATCGATTTTAAAAATTCATATTTTTAGATCGTGTTTCTCTATTTCTATTTATTTTCTTGTATAAAATGCGTTAACGAGTGCATTATACACACACACACACACACACACACATATATATATATATATAATTGCAAATATATCAACACTATTAATAAATCGATTCAATTTGCTTAGTTCATTTTTTTAAAGTATTTAGAAATAATTTCTGATTAGTTAATATTAATTAAAGTTCGATTGTTTCGTTAAATGTTTACCGCTGAATAAACATTAAAACGTTTTATTTCTTCTTTAATTCCATTTTTTAAATTTTCAATTATTATTATCCTTCCTAGTACACAATTTCTCCTGAATTTGATGTTTTCATTGGTAAATTTTCTATTATGTTAATTATCCAGATAATAGCAGCTTATACCTTAAATTAATCATGCATAATATTTCATGTGCTAAATTAAACCATGTAAATGAAGAATATATACATCGTACGTTAAATTAATGATATTAATGATAAGATTGACACACACGCACGCGCACACACACAGTATTGTTTTAAGCTTATCTTATAATCATATTTATTGATTATAACTCTGAACAATAAAATTTTCTTACATACATATTACACCAAAGGTGCCTAAAATTCACACTTAAACTATATCAATAAAAGAAAAGTTGAAAAAGATAACTGAATTTCTTCATTTAAAAAAATCATGAATGGAGAAAAGTCTATCTTTTGATCATATATTTTTCTTTTTTTCGTCTTTTATAACATTATTTATTACGATGTAAATGCCAGTATTTTAACAAAATGACCTAACTCAAAATATTAAGGTTTTAAAATATTCCTACTGTAATTGTGTGTATGAAAAAGTCTAAATTGTAAAAAATAAATTCCACAAAATTTTAGATTTATTTTTATTATTTCTATTGTACTGAAGTGACATGTTTCCTAACTCATTTTTCTTAATTTTCACAAAACATTTTTTTAAATTAGTTCTTACTTATGAATAAAACTGATAATCCTGCGTCATAAAATTACGTACCAATTGCGAAGATAGTAAAAACTAGAATAATTAAAGAGCAAAACTTAACTTTATTAAATCAGTTTAATTACAGACATAATTAATTTTGTTTTAATTAATTTTTAACAATAATACACTCTTTAGTATATTCATTCATTTAGTACTGTTAGAAATTAATGAATGTAATTTGATTTGAACTTTATACCTGCACTATATACACAAACTTCTCACTCAGTGTAATTTATTTTTCAGAGATTTTTATTAGCAAATATATAATATGAAATTTATGATATGCAGTATTTGCAATGCATCATTTTTATGATATTTTTAACAGAAAAAAGAGCATAATTAAGTATTAAATTATTTAATTATTTAAAAAATTTAAAACTTTTAAAATAATTGCATACAAAATTGAATAAAAAACTGACACTAAAATTGGGATTGTGAAAAGATCAATTCTGGTCAGATCATTCGTTAGATTAAATTTTAGATTGATTTCTATGAATCTACTTTTCAATAATTTATTTAAAAGTAATGCGAATAAAAATAAGGCATCGTGTACTTAATCCTAAATATTTTTCATCGCAATAAAATGTAAGCGAATCAAAAGAAAAAACAATAATCTTATGTATAAATTTTGTAGTAAAATAAAAAAAAAGTCAAATTAGGAGTAGTTGTTGAAGTTACTTTATTTTATTGACAAATAAATTATTTCCTTCAGCAGAATTATCACTGGTTAGTTTCTTTTGGATTTTGTTTGAATTCTTTCTGTTTTAAAGATTACCTATTCGAACTTAGTTTTTGAAAATTTTTGAAAAGTTTAGTCACTTGCCTATGAAATTATATAACAATCAAACACAATAAAAAAAACGTAATCTTAGCTTTTACGAACTAAATAGCTAAGTTTATTAATTTGAAAACCTAATTAGAATCTATTATAAATAAACATCGTATTAATTAAAATCCCATGAATTATGTGCTTTAAATGAAAACTTTGTGAGTTGATAATATTATTAAATTTTATATGAAACGTTCAAGTTATTTTTTAACATAAGTATAAAAAATATTAAACTTAATTGAAAAAATACTAAAATTCAACTTTCAAATAAGAAATCGTTATAATATTTGGATACCTAATAAACAGCTTGGAAAATATAGTTTCATTTGTTGCCAATTAAGTAAGCAAAAGTGTTTTAAACTTGCAACTGAGCTTAACAATGATACCCAGTTTTTATTTTTGGTGATTTCTTGGGATACTAAGTTGAGAAACTTGGTATCCCAGCTGATCACTTGGGATACTAAATTGTTTTTACCTACGAGTAAAAATATTCGAGTTTTCTATTACATTCAAATATAACTCTAACCACTCAGAAAAGTGTAGAATGTTTTTAGATTTATTCGAAACAACTTTCTGGTTACCTTCAAAAAACTTTTTTTTTCCTTAAAATAAAAAAATTGCAAGCCACAAATTTTAGAAATTTCAATACGTCTTAAAAATAAACCAAACTCACGAAGTTCCGACATATATAAATAGAATAAAGAAGCATAAATTATTAAAATTTAATAAACTTTCTTTTAAAATGGTTATTTTTTATTTTAAAAATTATTTACATCAGCAAAAATGAGATATTTATGAGCCTCATTTAGAGCATTTTCGCGCGCATATTAATTATTCATTTCACTTCGCTTCATTTTTAATTATGTGAGAGTTTTGTCGTCGAAATTATTTTACAGCGACATAGAAAAAGTACACAAGGAGCTTACGTCTTATTAATGAAGCGAAATTTAATGCAAAATGAAATCCCGAAGGGAATGATTTTAGTTTACCAGAAAAAATGCAGTTAAGAGGAAATTTAATGAATTTCCATTTAATTAGATTATTGGATGAAAACTGAGATAAATTTTATTGATTTGAAAGAAACGACTGCAGAGTTCCTTATAAAACTAGATTTCAAATGTTTTTGCGATTTCTAGTTCAATATTACAGTTTAATTTAACACACATAATTCTCGTATTAATACATAAAATACGAAAATTGGTCACAAATATCCAATTAATTTTTTTTAAAAAGCTTAATAAAACACATATTTGCTTGTTTAAAATAAGTTTTTTTATAAAAAAAAATATTTTAAGTTTTTCTGATAGTAATAGAATTGTTGCGCATCATTAAATTATCCACCAAAATATTAATGAAAAGAAGTTTAAGTTATTTGTGATGAAATAAAGTAAGTAATTTCGCATAGAAAGTTTAAAATCTCTGGAAATTTGTGTTTAGATTTATTATGTAAAACATAAGTTATTTTTAAATTTAGTTTAGTAATGCAAAACTGTGAAGCCCGGTGGCTTAGTGGTAGAGTTTCACACTTCCAAGGCACAGGTTCGAGGTTCGATCTTGGGACTAGTCGACTCAGCCTTTCGTCCCTTCAATGGGTCGGTAAACTTAGCACCCAGCATGCCAAATTATCCACCAAAATATTATTGAAAAGAAGTTTAAGTTATTTGTGATGAAATAAAGTAAGTAATTTCGCAAAGAAAGTTTAAAATCTGGAAATTTGTGTTTAGATTTATTTTGTAAAACATAAGTTATTTTTAAATTTAGTTTAGTGATGCAAAACTGTCAAGCCAGGTGGCTTAGTGGTAGAGTTTCACACTTCCAAGGCACAGGTTCGAGGTTCGATCTTGGGGCTAGTCGACTCAGCCTTTCGTCCCTTTAATGGGTCGGTAAACTTAGCACCCAGCATGCTTGGCAACTAAACACTAGAGGTTTCGCATTAGGCTGACCACCAAATAGGCATATATGCTTCGCACCACAGAGCACCTCGGTCAAGAAAACAGAAATGGGCACTGTAGGCCTTGTGCTGCACATAGACTGTCATGGCAGTGAGTTTAGAGAGGTGCAAAACTGCTCCAAAAATCTTTATTATCAGGCAGTTATGCTTATCCGGAATTTCCCTAAACAACATTCTGTTTTATCACATAAATTACAGCAAAAATAATGATTTAAATTGCTGGCATCATCAAAACTATATCACAATACTTTTTCGAAATGAATTTAATTTTAATAAAGATTATTGTAATCTTAGCTACTTTCCCTTAAGCGTATTCCTTTTTTACAGTTGCTTTAACCAACCGCATTTTAGCCAGGGGAATTTAGCGGTTAATGTCAAAGCAATGAGAAGCAGATTTTCATTCAGAATTTATGAGCAAATATTTGGCAATAAAAAATATTGATTTTATCACAATTCTTTCTTTTTAACAAAAAAAAAATAGCTATTTTGTTTGATAGTATCGATTATCTAATACTCGACTGTGCTATTTTTGTCGAACGGAAAAGAATCTATATTATATTTGTGTAATGTGCTTTTATATTAAATAAACTAAATAATTATTGCGGCTTATTCTCCAAATGTTTAATGAAGTCAGACAAGGTCCATCAGACCGTTGACCCTAAGGAAATCGAGATTCAGAAGAGGCGATGAATATATATCCTCTCTGGAAAGTCCCAAACAGTAAATGATGTGATTAGGAGAAGCCTACTCAGTTTTACATTTAGAGCAGACCTCAAAGATTTTCTGGAAAGTCCTAAACAGTAAATGATGTGATTAGGAGAAGCCTACTCAGTTTTACATTTAGAGCAGACCTGACCTCAAAGATTTTCCTGCCCTCGAACTGTAGTTTGGCCGCTTGCTAGTCTGGAATTGCAGTTCTAGAGGCTCTGTCACAAATGAGGGTGAATATATATATATATATATATATATATATATGCAATTGCTGCTCTCCACTTTTAAAAAGATGGAGTTAAACGCAATTTTGAAGGATCCAAAGATTCGCCTCCCCTCTCTTGGCACCTTGGGAAAAAAAACGTCATTGGTGTCACCAGCTCAGTATCCCCAGGATACAGCAGACTGCTCTTTCACGTTGTTTGAAGGGGAACATTAGGTCCCTATCTTTTCAGCAGGGCCAGAAAGTCTTTCTGGAGAAAGTCTTGTGAACGAGTTTTTAGAGAATTCTATTTTATTTTTAGACATTTTAATGATTTTTGATTTTATGGAGATGGTTTATCTTAGCTACACCATCTGGGATTAATATATATGTATGTATATATATATATACATATATATATACATACATATATATATATTCTAATTCCCAGCTGTTAGGCTTCCCATCTCATATTATGGGGCAACCAGTGGGTGAGACATATTCGTCCCGAAAGTTAAGTGATAAAGAAAGTCAAACAGATAGAGAGAAAGAACCATCCATGCCCGAACCAGGAATCTAACTCGAGACCCCTACCACTTCGAGGTTAGGCGCTAACTTCTCCAACTTTATATATATATATATATATATATATATATATATATATATATATATATATATATATATATATATATATATATATATATATATACACATATATATATATATATATATAAATATACGGAGGTAAGCACAAATTTCGATTAGGATGGCCGTGGATGTAGAAAGCACACAGACAGCAGAAGCTCAACTTCTATTAACACTGGCTAGTATTGAACTCTGTACCTCAATACCAGTCAAAAGCTTGGTCCTACTATTAGATGAAAGTTAGTGCATTATTATTTGCTTTTGAATAACTTTATAAACACATTTATTATTTAATTTTTTATAAGTCTTGGAGTTTTTTAAATTGATTTTTTAACCTGTAAATTCATGTTAAATATGAGTTTTGTCAACATTTCATTATAATGTAATTGAACAATTTACATAACTTAGAAATATTTAATTTATGAAAAATCTTGGAAATTCAAAATTTGTTTAAAATCCATCTGTACATATATTTGATCCAGTAGGTGTATCATATATTAAATTCTTTATATTTGATACTTATGGTGAAATGTCTTAACGCTTAAAATCAAAAGATACTTTTTTAAAATAAAAAGATATTATCGTAACGATAAATTCTTTATTGGTGGAAAAATTTTCTTTATTGGAGGGAAAATGTTTTGAATTTTTATTTTTTCATTCTTGTGTTTTCAGTTTTTAAAGGTAAAATAGTAAGAGGCATTTAATTAGATAATATCTTATATTAAATACTTAATTAATAATAAGCAAATTTACAAAAAAATTAAAAAATGATTTCATTAACATTTTTATTTTAGTTTATTTCTTGAATATTATCGTTTTCTTTAATTTTTTTGATACACATGCTTTTATCAAGCCTTATTCTTGTCTTTGCGATTTTTATTTATATTAATCATTTAACAAGCTTCTATAACATAATTATGACGTAAATAAGATGTACATGATAAACTGTAAGAAAAATTAAGTTATTTAAATAAACTAAAAGCATAGTAAAGAATAATTATAACTAGAAATTTTTTTATAATATTCTTCTGAATTCGTTAAATAAATAGTATAAAACGATTCAACATCATTTGGGCATTTTAAAAGTTAAAATTATCTCAACAAAATCAGAAACATTTATCCTACTCTATCATGCTTTATTAGAATTACTTTCAAACTTATATTTGCATGCCTTTTCCTTAGAGTTTTTCCTGTCTTTAGAGGGAGAAATGCCAAATTAAATTATCGTTACTCTATAATTATATAAGAGAGAATCTGTATTTAAGCTTTTTGCAGCTAGCGCTTATTAGGTTAAATATTGGGTATTTTCAGGGTTTTCTCCTTTGTGATTCATAAATACAACTGATTATGAAATATCTTTTCAGAATGCAAAATGTGATGATTGTTCAAATATTTTACAATAAAAATTAAATTGCGATTTAAAATACGTAATTTCCATCAAAATGATAATTTTGTAAGTCAATATTAGATCTATTACCTTCTAATACAAAATGGGGGAATACTGTTATACAACAGTAAAATAATTATAGTATAAATCATTATTAAAAAACAAATTATACTTAATTATACTAAAAAAAATTAACGTTTACAGAATAAATTTTAAAAATGTTTTCCAACACCATAAGAAAACAGAAAGTTGTCGGTTATCTACAATACGTTTTCGTTTCTATCATAGTAGAGATTTATTTTAATAAAAATAAAACCTTTAGATTTTAATAAAAATAAAGTATATTTTAATAAAAAATAAAATAAAATCTTTATATAATAATATGTTAACGATAACCCTTTAATAATAAATTTGCTGATTGGAATGTCATGCAATAATTAGAAGATATAATAAAATAACAAATTTACGATGAACAATATATTTTGGATTATTTATACGATTGGTATTCAAAAATCAAGAAAAAGTTATATAGAATCGTTATCATATTTTTTTTTCAGAATTTGAAATAATAACATACTGTAAAATATAAAATTTTGTTGATCGCTTGTCTGCAGGTAACACAAAAGTAGGAAGTCAACACCAAAGTAAAATCAATGATTAAAACTGTTCTGTTATTCTTTAAAGTGATTCAATATAAATCTCAAAAATCTTTATTCCAATTAAAAATCAATAAAGGTAAAAACATCTGAAAAATAAACTATAAAAATGAATTTATTTATTCAGTATTTAATAAATTTTGAAAAACTTTGTCGTTTTATTTCAAAAAAAGAAAGTTTGTTTCATCAAAAAGATAATTATTGATAAATATATATGCTGTTTACTTTGTTCTGTTAACAAGCATTTATTTTAATCTCAAGAATAATAACGCAAAATAAGAAAAAAAAACAAACAGTAATAATCAAATGGAAAAAATCTATTTATTGACCGGAAAATTGTGAGTTCGATATTTGACGCTGTCGCACATTGTTTCGTTGTTAGAGTTAGTAGTTCTATAATTTTCAATACACTAATAGAACTGTCAAAATTAATAGTTCCATGAGTCTATTTTTTTGAATTAATATGGCTTGGGAGAAGGACGTCAACTCATGTATCGATATTGTCACTTGTCCTTAAATTATTATATATATTATACTTCAACGGCTTGAGGTTTAGGTTTGTTTGTCGCTCAACGGTCATTTTTTGCACACGAGGGCTAAATAGACCGGGACCTACGGTTTAAAGTGGATTCCGAACCACTACAAACATCCATGCCCAAGGTGGGATTCGAACCCACGAACTGTTGAACCGAAGGCAAGAGCGCTAACCATTCGGCTGCCAGCTTGGCTCAACGGCTTGAAGTTCAGTGGTGATCTTTATTGTGATAAATATATGGACTGAATTCATTAAAATAAATGCAGCCAAAATGTTTTTATTATGTTTAAGAAATTGATTTCCGAAGTGAAAACTCTTGAATTTGTGAATTATATGTTCTCGTAACTATTAAAACAATGAGTGGAGCAACATTTTGTATTATTTATGTATTTTAACTGTTATGTATACCTTAAATTTATCGCAAGTTTTACAATCCCGCAATATATGTATTATTTTAGAAATGAATAAATGTTGAAAAATTTATATATATATATATATATATATATATATATATATATATATATATATATATATATATATATATATATATATATATATATATATATATATATATATATATATATATATATATATATATATATATATATATATATATATATATATATATATATATATATATATATATATATATATATATATATATATATATATATATATATATCCAACGGTGGGTACTTGGGTGACGAACCCTATGCCAGTACAAGGCTAGAAACAGCTACTCATTTGTTGTTACTCAGTGGGCATCTGTGAACCAAGTTATGCAGGCGAGTAGCGTTGCGCGCACCATACCACCACAAACCCGTTTACAGGGTGGGCCATTTACATATATCATCACAGAAGAAAGGACAGAGAAACACAGAGAAAGAAAGTAACATCTATGCTCGAACCGGGATTCCAACCCAGGATCCACAACTCAGGAGAGCTAACAACTCCGCCATCGGTCGGCATATTTTTACAATATATAAATAAATATTATAATTTAGTATCACAAAAGTTGTTTTAATTTATTAAACAGTACCTAAATCTACAGCATGTTAATATATAGTAAGTGACAGAGATTTATGTGCATATGATAAAATATTATTCATAGTACATTTCATATTTTTTTATTATTCCATTAACTATACCTATTGTTTTGAAATATGATGTCAGCAATTTTTTAGTTTTCCACAGGTGTTCTTTAGTTTATAATTTTAGTTTACATTTAATAGGGAATATAACGTAGCAAATGTAAACATATTTACAAATATTAGAAAAACCTGTAACGCACAATTTACAATTATAGTTCTCATCCACAAATCAATTTATCTAATGTTTCATATGCACTGATTGCAATCAAACAATAGATTTTAAGTCTAGAATATAATGAAATTTTAAATAACGATATGGTAACTAGAGAGAGAGACCGAGAGAGCATTGTAAATAGCAAAGTGGTAACTAGAAATATAAATAACGAAGTGATAACTAGCATTGTAAATAACGAAGCGGTAACTAGCATTGTAAATAACGAAGTGGTAATTAACATTGTAAATAACGAAGCGATAACTGGCATTGTAAATAACGAAATGGTAATTAGCATTGTAAGTAACGAAGTGGTAACTAGCATTATAAATAACGTAGCGGTAAATAACGAAGTGGTACCTAGCATTGTAAATAGTGAAGTGGTAACTAACATTATAAATAACAAAGTGGTAACTAGCATTGTAAATAACGATGTGGTAACTAGCATTGTAAGTTAGTACTTCTGAACCTCCTACTGCATATCCTGTATTTATCTGAATTATAAATCTAAGAAAAAACTGTTGAAACAAGGGGTGATTCCTCGAATCAAATATAATATTATCATAAAAATTAAGGTTATAAACCATAAAACAATTGCATAATTAAATAATCTAATTATTAATCAATATTTTAGATGACTCTTTGGCTCTACAACTTTTCATAATTTTCAAATATATTTATAATAAAAACTTAATTCAGATAAATAAATAATTTTAAGTAATTATTATAACATTTAATGTCATTACTTTTCCATAGGCTTATTAAACTTATATGAAATGATTTACAATATACAATCTTGGCTCTCTTCTTTTATAAACATTCTTGATAATCTGTTAAATGTTATAAATTTTATCCCACACAATAATTTATTACACACTTTGTTAATACCAGGCGTATACATCATTGAGTTATAAACTGCGTTGCTAGTATATGATTTAATTATTCAGTAGATATTTGTTATCTGTTGGGAAAATGCTTTCTTCACCTGACAATATTTTTGGAAACATTTTTCTGATCTTAAATATATTTTTAAGTTTGAGCGCGAGAGCAACTCTTCAACTTTATATTCTAAACAAACGAAAAGAGCTATTTTTTGCATGAAAGCAGTTTGACCTTTCATTTTTAAATCTTGGGTTTATCACTCATTTTCCAAAGGTTAAATAAAGAATTCAATTTCGTACTTATCTTCACTTCTTAAGGATAACGCACACTTCATGAGTTTAAAGTGAACTTCAAGGTGAAATGTTTCAGAAAACCGTTTATTTTGTTTCTAAATACTCTATTTTTCTTATATCTATCAGGCTATAGTGCCCGATAGCCTTATTATAAAAATTAGAATTTCCATTTTTAAATTTTGCCTGATAGATGTAAAACTGAAGCCCAAAATAAAATTATATCATTGTTTAAAATTTAACTCTGTTTGTATACTTACATCACATTAGAGCTATACAATCTGCTCTTAACTGTTGTCTGTGATTTACCATGAGATGTATCAACAAATGTATCTCGTACTTGCGAACAAGTAAATATAGACATAGTTTCATCACCATAGACACTTTTTTTAATTCAGACCTTTTAGGACTAATAATTTTAATCTATAACAATATATTAATGGGAATAATATACTTCAGAATACCCTTGACGTAATCTAGCTTTTTTTCCCCGCCAAATGTGTTTTCGAGCATGTTGTAAGAAATAAGAGGGTTGAAAACATATTGTTAGAAATAAACCCACATCGCTAACAATATGGCGCTAAATTGATATGAGAAACTGAGGAACACTCTAAATTATAGGCCACCTTTGTCGTGATAAAAGTATTTTTTTGATGTTCAAAGTTAAAATTTTTGTATTCTTTTGTTATTGAAGTTATTAACAATTTATGATTTTATATAAAGTTGATTCATAATTTCCTTGTGGTGTATTAACATTGTATTATGAGAATTTTTTAACGAGAATCTTTTTATTGTTTTAAATGTTATGCAAAAAGTGATTTTAAAATTTTGAAGAGAATATTTAGGAATAATAATTTGAAATGCAAATGCTGTAACTGATCGATGATTATATTCCTATATTTAAGAAAATAATAAACCATGGTTTATAGTTTTCATTCTAGGATAACAGTTACTGAATGAAAATCTAATTTTACAAGTGAAATTGAATTCACAAACTTGCCGTGTAGTGTAAAATACACTTGATAGGTTTTAATATTATATTTTTCATTAAAAATATAAACATTAACACATTTAAGATTTATTTACTTTAGTTTAAGAATTTGTAAATTAAAATCATATTTCAGTTAATTGATGCAATTTATTGATTTCTCATAATTTGTATAGATTATTTTGTAAGATTTTATATACATATAAATATTTTATCCTTATATGCCTACAAAATAAGAATTATTTTTTCATCTTTCGAGACTTCAAGAATCTTAAATACATTTACAATAAAATTTTGCACGTTTTACTTTCACCTTTTTTTAGGGAAATGTTAACTATTTTAATTCTACTTTTACTTGAAAAATAATGAGTTTCAGTGAAATAAAATGTTTATTAAATAATTTTTAGATTAAAAAAAGTTGCCAAAGGGCCGATATTTCAGTTTCTCATCAATTATATAAAAAATTACAAATTGTTTTTCGTATGAACATTATTATGACGATTAATCTATTGTTACATAAAGTTGAATTTGAATAAAAGTTTGTCTGGTCATTAGTACTATAAAATTGATAAATATCATTGAATTAAGGAAAATATCATTAAAATGATGATGAAATATTATTTCCTGGTTTTTATGAACATAAATACCTTATTTCACATGTTACTTTTATTTATGACATTTGGACAAGCGAAGCTCACTTTGCCATTGTAAATGCGAATTTAAGTCTACAGGGTGCGTCTTTCGCTTAACCAGAGCACCAGGAAGGTAAAAGTACGATTTTGCTTTAAGTTCCTCAGATAGATGGCACCACCAGATAATTCACTTCCTCAATTTTGACATTGATCTGGATGGAGGGGATTTTCTCCAGAAAATTACACCCATGGTAACTACCCAACAACCGATCAAAGGACTTTTGATTCCACAGATTTAACAAGCACGTATATCGCATACACTCGGTGAGTCTTTGGTGGCATTGGGAGTCAAACCCCATCCTTCTGTACAAAAGAAAGGCCTATGCCCTACCAACTAGGCTACCACGACCCAATTATTTCATATGTGAATAATAATATTTCGATTTAATTTATAATATTTGAAATAAGATATACATTTGTGATTCTATTTGAGTTGTTCAAAGTAACCTTAAAAATGATTCTACAGTCTTATGTGATATTATATATAAATGCTATTCTGAACTGAATAATTAAGGAAAACTCTTTTTATGCCTTATAGTTTCTTTTATAAATAAAACGTTTCTTTCTTAGAATTAAACAACTAAATTAAAAATTTTAAAGAAAAATATAAAAGAAGATTCGTATAAAGAACCTATGTATACATTTTTTAACATACGCAATCAATATATTTATATCGTAATCTATATATATTTTGAAAAGAATAAAAGTATACATTTAGTTAAAACAGCTCAGAAGAAGAAATTTTGTCTTATAAAAAATGAGTTTTGTTAGAAATGAGGGAAAATCTTTTAAAAATCGCTTTAATTATAAAAATTTCGTTTTGATAGTTACCAATAACTGCATTTTAACTATCAATACCCTTTTGTTTCTTTGGTTTTACTGCGGTATTAAAAATAAATGAAGTTATTAAATTATCTTTTTTTAAATAAAAAATTGTTTCTTTTTCTTTGCTTTACCATAACGGTAATAATGTTTCCTTGCATATTCACCGTGCACTTCAAGAAAATAATTTACAGGATTAAATAGAAATAGGAATTGTATTTGATCATTCAAAATTTTTATTTTTCTATTTCTTTACATTAATCAACAGACAATATTAGAGATAAATTATTATGTAACTTCAAAACATAAATTGAATGTAAATTTAAAATCGATATAAAATTTAGACAAATTTTATCGTTTTTGTTTTAAAATTTTAAAATTTAAAACTAATTTTAAATTAGTTCATTTTAAAATAGAAACTAATAAAATATTATTATTTTTATATTATTTATTCTGTTTTATAATATTATTTACTTATTTAATTTGAATAAATAAGTAAATAAGAAATATTAAATATATTTACCATCAAAGTTAAATTAATTTTATTTTTTCTTGCTTCAAGTTGATTATTTTCCATCAAGTAATAAATAATTATTGATAAAAAGTAATTAATTTTCATTTGAAATAGAAATAGTCTTATAAAAATTGAAATTATTTTTTTTATAAATATTTAAATAGCTTAATGTAAGAATAAAAAATAAAATATAATATAGCAATATTAAAAATTTCAAAGTTTTAGATATTAAGATTGGATATTTAACTATATTTTAAGTAAGTATTTCGAATCACATAAAATATGATTCCAAAAAAGAAAATATTCTTATCAAAAGCAATTTGAACTGACATAATTTAAATTAACATTTACTATTATATTAAATAATCATAAATATTAGAAAAATCACAGTTTGGAATATTTTGTTATTAAAAATAATTATAAACTATATTTGCTTTCCCTTACATTATAAAATGAATATTTGCTTTTACTATAAATTAAAATGTAGAAAAATATAAAATGTATATATATAGTTGTCTAATACACCAGAAAAAAATATATAATTCATAGGAATGATAGAATATGTTGTTTAATGATTCTAACAATGCAAACATTTTTTTAGATTATGTATTTTGTTATTAGCATTAACAGAACAAGATAGTTAAATTGTAAATTAAATTGTGATCTCTGATTAAAAATTATAGTAAATATAGAAAATGTTTTGCTATAATTTTATAGTAATATAAAATAATAAGGAATCAATTTTGGCATTTGGTTTCATTTTTGGTTTAAAGGTAATAAAAACATTAAAAAACAATCTTATACATAACATTTTCTCCTTCAGATTCTATAATTTATTCGCATAAATGTGACAGCCGAAATGATTAATTGTATAATATTTGTTGCTTATCTGATTGAGTTTTTTGCATTGCGCAGCATTTAGCTTTTTTTCGATTTATATATAAATAACCAGCTATCGAACTTTCCACAGGAATATTATGGAGACAAATTATTATTCTACAAACTATGTGTGACAGTATCGTTTTAAAATCTGAGTTCGTAAATCTCAAATTATCACCAACTATCACTAGTACAGCTGTGATGTTAGAGAAATTCATAAAAGTATTTTTAAAAAACCATTTTTTTTTTCAGTTTGTAAAATACAACCAAATTGTGATTAAATTCTGCAATAGCAGAAAATGATTCACGTTGATCTAAGAGGATTAAATGCAGTGAATTTTGTCTTTTTATTAGTTATTACTACGAAATTGAATATTATTACCGCTGTTTAGAGTATCGTTACAAATTGGAGTTATTTTCCTGATATAATATCCTGGTTCCGCTTTAACGGACGCGCACAAAAGATGCGATCAAACGACTCTGACGAGACTGAGAAGCGTCCTCCTGCTTGCTCAGAGACATGTTTCTGGTGTTAAAATTTACCCTCTCTGCCCCAAATGTCAAGAGGCACAGGCCACCCCCTCTCATATTCTTCAGTGTGTCGGTTGTGAGAGGAGTGATGTGGAATTAAGTCCAGGGGTGGTTCTGGATAGGCTGAAAACTCATGGATTCATGGAGCTGGTATGATGCTACTGTCACACCAGTTGGAATAAGCAACAACAACATTTTCCTGATATTTAGGAAACTTGGTTCTTATTGTTGGGTCTTGTAGCTTTTCTGTTCCATGAGAAAAATAAAGAAAGATCTATCAGGGGTTGTATGTCCTTGTTTTTATAAACGAATTTAAAGAGCCTTGGTAGCATAGTGATTGGGGTATAGACTTTCCGTTTGGATTGGCAAGGCTTGATTCGCAATGCCGCCAAAGACCCACCGAGTACATACGATATACGTGCTCATTAAATTTGTGGAATCAAAAGTCCTCTGATTGGTCGTTGACTAATTATCATGGATGTAATGCTCTGGAAAAAATTTCCTCTCCTCCAGATCAAATTCAAAATAGTGGGTGGGGATTCTAAGATGGTGCCATCTATCGGAGTAGTTTACAGCAAAATCGTACTTTCACCTTCTTTGTGCTCTGGTTAAACGAAAGAGGCACCCTACTAACTTAAATTCCCATAGCCAATGGCACAGAGAACTCGGCTTGTCCAAGTGTCATAAGTAACATAAAAGAATTTCTACCACTGATTTCATTCTTGTCTTGTTTGTCTCATATGATATGCAATTAATTCCAGTAACATCTAAATAAACCCAATGGATTAATCTGAATGAGATTATTCAATGCATTATACATCCCAATCTTTTATCTCCTTATATTTAGACCCATCATATTTCACCATTTCATTATTCATCGTTAACAGCAAAATAATATCTTTTAAAAATTACATCATAATTCAATTCTTTCATTACTACCCTCGTAAGCATGGAATAGAACTTAAAGTTCATGTAACAGTCCAGACAACTAAAAATATAATAATGAAAAACCTATTTTTTATTGTAAGTAAACCGATTATTTCAACAGAGAAAAGTACCATCTTCATTGAGTTCATCTATTAAAATGGCGGAATCAACCATTTAGTGGTAAATAACTCATTTTAATACTTAAATATCTTTTTTATTGCGTAAAAGCAGTTATAATTTTTTCAGTGCGATAGTAATATTTGCAAGATATTACCATGATATTTATACAAGATAATACCAAGTAATTTATATAAGATATTTATTGGTAATTTATGCAAGATACGACAGGGTAATTTATACAAGATATTAGTGAATACAAATATTACCTGGTAAAAATGTTTGCTCGTGATATTTGAATTTAGAAGTGAAATTGATATCTTAATGATAAACATCGTAATTTTATCATTTATTAATTCCACTAGTACATACATTAACTCAAATTTAGATAATAATGATTTCATTTTAAATTCTACAGTTGGTATAATGGTATTGTTTACTTAATTTTCGATAATCTTAAAACTTTTTCTGTTTTAGGAAAATTAATCTTTCCATTACTTTTTATTTTTAATTAAATTGAGTCTCATATCTGGTTTATCCTTAAGTTATTTTTACGTCACAACTCCTTTGTTAGGAACTTTAATTTCGTAGACATCTCGACTAAATCTCAAGAGCTCTTCCTAAGTAGTCTTAATGGCGGTCTTCACCTCTCTCTTCGTGCTGTCCAAGTTAGCGAAATTCATGATGTGGAGCAGAAAGGGTGACAGGGCTAACTTTGCAATATCCTCACCAGAAAGGACGCTTTTAATAAGCTGCGTGCTTCTCTTTCATAACAACAGGAAATCGAAACTGCGCCGGTCTTCTTATGTTCATGAAACTTGGTTGAGAGACGTTAAAGTAAAATGTCACACCATGATTTTGGTTAGTTTCTGTTCTCAAACTATGTTAACTTTAAATTTAATTTGATGGAAACACTAATGAAATGCAGAAATAGCTATATAAAAACATTATACATTTTTTTAAAGGTTAATTTATAATATTTACACAATTTAAGTTAATGGGAATGATATATTCATGTTAGAAAAAAATATTACTAAAGTGCTGTTACAAAAATATGCTCATGTATTTTAATAATCTAGTGCAAATATTTAAAATATATTAAAATATAAATATTTTTTAAATAAGTGGACTTTTCAGTAATATTTGTATTTTAACGTGAGCTGATTTAACATTTAGAGTGTTTTTTATAAGTTTTCTTATACACCAGTGGTATTTCAATTAATTATATTATATACATGCATCAATATATCATCATATATTTGTAAACTTATAGTATGGTTTGCATAAAAAAGTAAATATTTTTAATTAAGAGTAAATTTAATTTTCACATTTATATTGGGAACTGTAGAGTTTTATTGAATTTTGCTTTACATAAATTAATTAATGGTTTTTTATAACTAGTAAGAATTCAATTTTGGTAACTTATAATTATTGATTACATGATTCCTGATGATTATGGTTGAGATTTTTTTTATTAAATCATGTTTTCACAAATGGGAAGAATTGCCCGTTTTTATCCCGGCCCACTATTTTAGTTTTGTTTATTGCTTTTACAACATTTAAAGAATACATTTGTAAAGAAATCTTTTCTTATTAATAATCCTCGATGAGCGGAAGCCAAACAAATCTGTCAGAAAGTTTGTTGACAGAAATAGTTGAAGCATGTGATTGGTTATTCGAACTTAATTATGCACTAACGTAAGCTAGTTATTACTGAGTTTGCGCAGTCTAAATATTTATATTTCCCATCAATATTTTAAGGCAAGTTAATATGTTAATAGGAACATTAAAGATTGATATTTATTTACATAGGTTTTTTTCATATACCGGTTTTACATTTCTTTAGAAGCAAGGAGGTAAGCATAAACTAATGAAATATATAATCAGTCAAAACACCAAAAATTGTATTGAGTAGGGAGACTTTTTGATAAAGAAATATTCGCCTAGGTTCATATTTAGTTTAAATACCCACAACATGTTGAAAAGTCTTAAGCAAAATGTTTTAATAAATGAGGATTTTTCATAGATGGTGATTAGGAATGACCTTAAAGTAGATTTATCGAAACAGTTCTAAGTCTGTAAGTTGACAAAAATAACGTCTTAAAAAAGATAAAAAAAACACACAATTTAATAAATAAAACAATAATGACATATAAATCCAAATATAATTGTCTCCTGGGTAATTATTTTTGTTAAAATCGAAAATGCTGTCTCTTTTGTAAATCTATTATTGATTTAAGTTATAGTCATACTTTTCTTGTATTTTCTCCTATTTATTGTGGTTGCCGTGTATGAATAAAAAGTTAAAGTTTTCACTATTTGGCGAAAAAATAATCGCCAAGTATAAGGAAATGGTTGCTTTTTTTCGCTTTAGAGAATATGCTTTAATTATGTTATACTATCTCTCTGAGAAATAAGTAATTTGAATGAGTAGTTTCGTGGAAAAATAAGTTTTCCAACAAGTCCACTATGAAGAATAAATGTAAATATATATAAAGTTCAAAGGAATGGTTTTTCATCCTTAAAATCATACCATGTCTTTCTTTTTACTCTAAAAAATTCAGAACTATGACTGTTGATGAATTTGAAGAAATATGAGTGTTTTTATTTCGACTGTGAAAATAATGAATTATAGGTCGACCGCCCTGCCTATTGGTCAGAGTGCCTGACTGCGGATAGGGATATCCTGGATTTGAATTCCGACTCGGGCATGGCTGTATTTTCTCTCTCTATCTATCCTGTCTTTGTCCTTTCTGTGTATGGATGAGGTGTGAATGGTTACCTACCCTATAAGCGGGTCCCCATGGCATGCGTGTACTGAAGTAGTCGGACTCCAAACCAAATATGGTTCAGTATGGAAAAGTGGAGTAGCGCACATCATATTGTCAGCCTAAGCTGACAAAAAAAAAAAAAAAAAAAAAACAGAAAATGTTTGATTGAGATCTGATTTTTTACTAGATTCTAGCGTTTTATATTTTCATGATTATGATATCAATGAATTGAACGCAGGGCAATTCAAGTTTTACATATTATTTACAAACTTTTTAATCTTTAATTGTGTGTACAAGTACTTTTTCCTTTAATATATTTATAAATGTGTACATTTTCATAAGAAATTATTAACTAAAAACGTAATTGAATTATTATAAGTCACAGTTTCATTTAACTTTTCTAATATACATTCCGAATTAAAAAACTTAACCTTTAAAACTAGGATCCACTATTTTATTTGAAATTAATAGCTTGTTTTTTTTATGTTTTAGAAATAAAGTGAAAAGAAATTTAAATTCTACTCAAAATTAATTATTTAGTGACATGCATATTTCTCTAATCTGACACGCTACTATTTTTTCCCCCAAAATATAAATTCAAATTTAATAAAAAAAAGAATTTTCTCTCATATTTGAAAAATTTTAAATTTTAAGCAGTCTGTCAGCAATAATTTTTTTATTTTAAACTCTAGAGTTCGAAATAATTAATTTATGAAAGATATGTATGAGTTAAAGTTTAAAAATAAAGCAACATACTTATGATTATTATAATATGATAAATTATAATAAAGGTTTGAAGTTTTAAACATCCTACTAAAATCATCATAAAGCAAAATATTCAAACTTATCTGAAGTAAAAATCAAATCAGTCACGCTTTCATAATTTCTCACTCGTTATTTAACGATCCACTATTTTATTTGAAATTAATAGCTTGTTTTTTTTATTAAAATTTCAATGTTTAATTATAAACTGAAAATCAGAAACTTTGTATCACATCAAATCATTTATCATGAATTAATTGAAAAATAGACACTTCAGTAAAAGGAAAAAAAAAATCAGTTAGCAAAAATGTTTATACTTCTTATAATTTATATTTTAAAGGTTAAGTTTTTTAATTTACCTAAACTTAAAATGTAAATTAAAATCTTAAGCAAGCATGCACTTAGTTTTAGCATTTTTTCCTTTCTGATACATTACAAAATTTTGTTTTCAAGTTTATCAAAAATAAGAATTTTAATTTAAAATATGATTTCTCTTGAAAAAGTATACTTCATAAAAACCGATGTTAAAATTCCATGATTTTAATATTCTTTTACATGCTATCTTATAATACAATAGAGAATATTTTTAGCATATCATTTTAATGTCATTAATGAAAAAGGGTGACATAAAGAAAGTAATTTTTCAAGTATTATGTAATATGATTAGTATCAAATTTAATGGTTTTATTTTTGTATATTTTAAAAATAGATTTACAAATATTTTGATTTATAAGTTGTACAATAAATATTTACTAAAACTGAATACTTAAAAATAAAAGCGAATAAAATTCCTTAATTATTAAGAAATGAAAAATCGTGTTCCAATCTTTACCATGAAGTTTTCTTTTTTGTTTCACGTATAAATAAAACCTAAAATTGGTTTACTATTATTAATTTTTATATATCAGGTTTCCTACTTTTTGTATTAACTTGTATTTTCAGAGAAACTAATATAAATATTTAATTTATCTATTTTATCCTCAATGTTATATTGAAATGATTTTCATATTTTTTTCTTCTTAATTTTCATGGGTAAAACCTATTACGTCCCTACGTAGTTATAGATAATGCAAATAATCTCAATAGAATGTGCCCTGAAATAAAATAGATTAAAGTTTTAATGAAAAGTACGCTCCATTATTGATAAAAAATTACCTATAGAATAAAATAAACTTTTTATTCGCATGTATGATATATCAAACATAAAAAATATACCAAACAAAAGAATGAATTAGACGGCTTGGCAAAAGTTTTAACTGTTGATATGCTTTTAAAATAACTGCAGAATAAATTACTTTCAAATAAAAAATCACTTAAACTTCTAGCTAAATAATAAATTCTATTACATTTTTCTGAAAACAGTTAAAAAGATCTAAAAAAAAAAAGGTATTGAATTACTTGAAGCGAAATATCTAGGTATATAAATTGTTCTATATGAAACAAATGCTTTGGGTTGAAAAATTCAGCATAAAATATTCTACTATTTATTTTTGTATTCTTTATTTATTTTTGTTAGATTCAAAATGTCACGTAACTCTACTTCTGGACAAAATGTCATTCCTCGGGTGCATCGTGTGATTGTGAAATGCCACGAATGACACTATGTCCATTTTCGAGCACATGCAACTAATCATTTACGGTAGAATACATCTGTTTTCTGCCGAATATAGCATGTCATATTCTCTGCCCATTTTCTTCAATTTTGACTTCTAGCTTTGTCATCTTTAATGGACTAGAAATAGCTCGACATAAAGAAGAAAGAGGACTAAAATAATCAATATTTATTTTACATGACTGCAATGTTAACATTAGGTGTAGTTATATATATTTTTTATAAAAGGCAATATTTTATTAACAACTTTTACATTTTACTTATTCTTAAAGTCTAAAATAGAAGATTCAGTTTCAAACGATACATTTTTTTTATTAAAGTAAAACAATTAATTATAAATTTTAAAATTGAGAAATTAAAATTTTTCTATAGTTGAAATTTTATATTTCCAGTAGAAATGTATTTGAATTTCGCAATTCCTATATTTCAATACTGGAAATTTTATATTCCTTTTCAAGCCAGAATTATAAATTAACAAAAGTATGTTTAAATATATAATTTAATCAAAGATATGAGTATTTCAAAATTATATACTTTATAATATGAAAATTCTCTCTTTCTAATCTAAATTCTTATATATATATATATATATATATATATATATATATATATATATATATATATATATATATATATATATATATATATATATATATATATACACTATATACACTAAAGCACTGGGATTCTTTTCTTTTAATTAATAAAACCATAATTTTTTATATTTGGTCTTAAGAGATATATACTGAGGATCGAAAACATCGTATAGTACTGCCAGTATGCTTACCAGACCTAAATCCTATAGAAAAGCATAATTATGCATTTTAAATGATTCGTTAATATTCAGCAAGAAACTATTTTTTCCACCCTTTTTTCTTTAGGGAATAGAATAACATTTTCCGGTATCGTGTCAATTATTTAATTAAATTCATGAAAATTAAGTATTCAAGAGTTTTAATTTTTTGGAAGGGAGGAGTGCCATATATTAGATTATCTAACATTGTGTATCTTTCCCAAACGATATGTTTCATTACTTTAAATAGCAATGAATTGTACTCCACAAGCATTTTATGTTCTTTCAATAATTTAAATACCCGTACAATTTTTCATGCTCCTTTTTTCCATTTTATTGCAAGTTTAAGCCCTTTATTTGGATTTCATACTCTTGAATGGGTGTCATACGAGAGTCACTCTGAAAAGTTTGAAATACAACTAAGTTTTTAAAGTTGTACTTACAAAATTTTAGGTGTGTTCAAAGTAGTCTCCTCCAGCATCAATGCACTTTTGTAGACGAATTTTCCACAGATTAAATACCTCAAGCAATTCATTTCTTGGAATAGATGAAAAAAATGCATTTGTACCCACATTAATCTTTTCTTTTAAATAAAAACGACGTCCACGTAATTCTTTTTTAGATTAAAGAATAACCTAAAGTCGCCCATAGCTAGATCAGGTGAATACGGCGGATGTTCGATCACTTTAATTTTTTTTTTATTTAAGAAGCTCAACTGTTAATCCGGCTGTATGTGAAGGTGCATTGTCATTGTGAAGCATTCTGTTTAAAATTTATTCTACGCTAACAAGTTGAAGTAAGTGTGTAAAAAATTGACTTCTGTGTTAAAATGCTTTGTATTTTAAAATTAAACCGTTATTTTTATTTTGTAAATTCTTGTCTGTGCGTATCTCAAAAATTTCAGAGTAACCCTCGTATAATGTCTTTCTTCAAATTTTGTTTCTTCCCTTAATTTTTTAAGGGAACAAGCAAAACATGTTGAAAATGTAAAAAACCTAATTTGTAACAAAATTGCTTAAGAAATTTAATTCTTCAACTCTTAAGAAAGATTTGGCTGTTTAATTAACAAAAAGAAACATTTTGTTGATGACTTTTTAGTTTTCAGAAACTCAACCCAAACACATTTTTTGGCGAGCAATAATCATTTATTTGTGGGAAACTTCCCGTCATTACACGAAGCCAAGTCATTAAAATAAATAGCACTCTCACATATAAATACGATAAATGGAGCTATTTATGCTAAGCACAATCAAGATGATGACGAAAGAAATTAAAAACAAATCGTAATTGCTTTAAGAGGTGTTTTTAATTTTTTATATTTTGTGAAACATTTAGTAATTTCAAAATCTGCGGAAAATGCTCCACTTAGCATTTAGTGTGAATTTGTGAAACATTTTTGTGCGGATAACGGTGAAACAAGTTCTTTGTTTTTTGAATGCAGTGATTAATAAATACAGTATGCTCTACTGATTTATAAATATTGTCGTACAAATTATTTTCGGTTCTTTTTTTTTTTTTTTTTGCTTAAATGCTGTATCTTTTTGAATAAATACTAATTATTTACATAAAAAACATAAAATAATTAAAGAAATGTTGTTTTATTGAGTTCTGAGAATATATTTTTCGGATTTTTAAATAAGTTTTAGAGAATATTTCAAATTTCTCCTTCAGTATCTTTTCTCCTTAAACTTTTATTTAAATTTTCGTTACATATTTTTATTAAGATAACGTTTGGCGATTAAAAAACAATAAACAAAGTATTTTGCTATTAGCAAAGTAGAAAAATAATAACTCAAAATCTACCTCTCTTCATATATATCAATATCTACCTCTCTTCAAAATTTATTGAATAGTTTATATATACATATATATATATATATATATAAACTGTAAGTGTATATGTGTATATATATATATATATATATACACTATTGGCCATTAAAATTGCTACACCAGGACGAAATGCAGATAACAAAATGATATTTATTGAACAAATATATTATACTAAAAATAACAAGTGATTAAATTTTCAAAAAATTTGACTGGCTAGATCCTAAGAAATCGGTACCCAGAACAACCACCTCTGGCAGTAATAACAACAGTTATACGCCTGGGCATTGAATCAAACAGAGATTGGATTGCATGTACAGGTACAGATGCCCATGCAGCTTCAACACGATGCCGCAGTTCATCAACCGTAGTGACTGGTGTTTGGTGACGAGCCAGTCGCTCGGCAACCATTGACCAGACGTTTTCTATTGGTGAAAGATCTGGAGAACGTGCTGGCCAGGGCAACAGCCGAACATGTTCCGTATCAAGGAAGGTCCGTACAAAACCAGCAACATGCAGTCGGGCATTATCCTGCTGAAACGTAGGGTTTCGCAGGGCTCAAATAAAGGGTAGAGCCACGGGTCGTAACACACCGGAAATGTAACGTGCACTGTTCAAAGCACCGTCAATGAGAACAAGAGGTGACCGAGACGTGTATCCAATGGCACCCCATACCATCACGCCAGGTGATGGGCCAGTATGACGATGACGAATGCACGTTGCCAGTGTGCGTTCACCACGATGCCGCCAAACACGGATGCGACCATCATGATGTTGTACCCAAAACCTGGATTCATCTGAAAAGATGACGTCTCGCCATTCGTGCGCCCAGGTTCGTCGTTGATCACACCATTGAAGGCGCTCTTGTCTATGACGCAGTGTCAAGGGAAGCCGCAGCCATGGTCTCCGAGATGAGAATCCATGCTTCTGCAAGCGTCGTCGAACTGTTCGTGCAAACACTTGTTGTCTTCCAAACGACCCCGTTTCTTGACTCACGACTCGTGACGTGGTTACACGATCCATTGCGGCCATGCAGATAATATGCCTGTCTTCTCGGCTGCTAGTGATAGGTAGCCGTTGAGATCCCGCATGGCGTTCCGTATTACCGTCCTGAACCCATCGATTCCATATTCTGCTAACAGTCATTGGATCTCGACCGACGCGAGCAGCAATACTGCGATAAGATAAATCGCAATCCCGGGACGCTACAATTCGACCTTTATCAAAGTCAGAAACGTGCTGGTACGCATTTCTCCTTCTTACACGAGGCATCACAACAACTTTTCACCAGGCAACAACGTTCAAATGCAATTTGTGTATGAGGAACCGGCTGAACAATTTCCTCATTTAAATACAATGCATGTGTCTCTACTGGTGCCTGCTTTGTCTGAATGCGCTGAAAAGCTAATCATTTGCATATCACAGCACCTTCTTCCTTTCGTGTAAATTTCACGTCTGTAGCATGTCGCCTTCTTGGTGTAGCAATTTTAATGACCAGTAGTACATATATATATATATATATATATATATATATATATATATATATATATATATATATATATATATATATATATATATATATATATATATATATATATATATATATATATATATATATATATATATATATATATATATTATATATATATATATACATATATATATATATATATATATATATATATTATATATATATACATATATATATACGCACACACACATACTCACCTAATGTAATGTATACTATAGTAAATGCACCTAATGTATACTATATATTGTAGTAAATTGATGCCATCCTAAACTCTCACGTAGTTCAATTTTTATGAGTTATTTTTTTCATGATTTTAAATTGAAAATTTTATAAATTTTAAATATTTCAAGTCTTAAACATTGTTTGTTTATACAAAAAGTAGTTTAGTTTCACTTTTAAACCAAGAAATGCCGTATCACCCCGTTTAGTGGCTGACGTAGACTGGGAGGTCTGGAGTTCGAATCCCAGTCCGGGAATGAATTTACTCTCTTTCTCTCTTGTCTTTGTTCTTTCCTTGTATGAACGGGTTGTGAATGGTTGCCTTCTCTATAAACGTGTACCTATGGTCTGTGTGTACTGAAAAAATCGGACTCCACATCTAATTATGTCTCAATTGGAAAAAGTGGTACATATTGTCAGCCTAGACAACCCCCAGACTTTCAAGCAATAATATATTGAACAATAACGGTATTTGATCCCTTTCTGTTGTTATCTTAGTAATGTAATTGTGACACATTTATTGTGAAGACGAGTGAAATGATTGTTTTTATATTAAAGTTATTTAATTTTTACTAAGGCACATTACGTTAGTTAATTGAATATACAACATTATATACAATAAGGTATTTTCCAATTGTCTTATTCCACAAGCTCTTTAGATTAAAAATTGGCTCAATTCTGTTAGGAAAACACCAGATTTTTCAAGGAGAGAAAGTAGAGAATATATAAAAATTTTCTATGTAGTTTAAAAGTATCTTAAAAAGTTTGATGTGTGTCTTTCTACCTGTGTGATGTGGAATGAAGAAATCGCCCCATCAGGTATTAACTCCGACTTTTGATGTTAGCTAAAAAATTATGTGGGCTGTTTCACTGATTCCTCAGTTAATTGAAACAGGGAACCAGAAACATATAATAATATAATAATAAAAATCTTTCTTGAATCATCTTTAAATGTGTATACGAAAGTTTAGAAGTACCTCGGAAATTTTTCTTAAATAGTTTCTTTTTAATGATCTCATTACTAACATATTCGGCACAGATGCCCTATAATCCAGGATGTTAAATTCTGAGTCTGACGATTTATTGGCGGATTTTCTTTTTTGGGCGATTTCTTATGTATCTGGCAATTTATTTTTTATTTCTTCATACACATGGAAACTTATAAGAATTATGCAAAAAATTCTACATTAGCCCTAGTAGTTACGTCACCACACATGTCGCTATACGTCATCTTGGCAACATTTCTTCATCGCAAAAAAAAAAAAAAAAAAAAAAAAAAAAAATTAATAATTTGGAATTATGGATTATACGGCACCTGTGCTACATATTCTTTTATACGTATTTACTAAACTTGTTTTCTCACCTTTTAACAAAGTAAAATGTGACGAGAATGTATAGTTATACTTATGATAATTCTCAATATGAACAAAAAGTTGAATTTAATTTAAAGTGAAGTCTTCAAAATCAGCGGCATAATCTGTCTAATATTTTATAAATCCTCTTAAATATTGAAACGGTAGAAGTTTACTTACGGGTACCCCTTGATAATTTGGCGATTGTTTGTCACTAGCATAGGCGCTAAAAATGGCAATCCTGAAACTGAATAAAAAGTGGCAACCCTAAAATTGCGTTAGCTAAAGTGCTGAAAATATCAAGATTACCAAAAATTTAGTTTATGGCCGAAATATTTTGCCAAACCAAAAGATACCCGCTTCTACACCGAAACCACTGAAACTAATTTAAGAGAAATTTTGTTGATTTTAAATCAAAATTGTCGGAAACGAAAATAGACAATGTTGATACTTAAGAATTATTTACCATGGACATTTTTTTTCGCAAGTTTATATTTGAATTTTGTTTTGAATTGTCGAACCTATTTGAATTTTTGACATGGATTGTTATAAAGTTTTCATAACAAAGAATGAGACAAGAAATTTATAATATGATACTGGTGCAAATAGTAAAATCATATTATATCAAATTTCTTCCATATGTTTATTTAGGTTTAGCGAAAAAATTCAATTTTCAAAGGATATTATTCTTGGCACAAAATCTCTGACGCTACTTGAAAATTTGTATATAAGCACCTATTATTTCACGCTTTTCCATTTTTAATCCTGAAAATTTCAATTTTTCGATTTTTACAATATGTTTTTAGTTTTTTTGAAATTTCTTATATTTTATTATTTAATTACCAATTTAAATTTCAGTTTGCAGAAGTTCAGTTTTTAGATCAGTGAAATTAAATATTAATATTATATGTTCGTTCCATATTTTAGAATAACTTTTTAGAAAGGAGTTACAATCAGGGCTTTTGATTTTAATTTATAATAGCTTAGTTTTATATTATTAACTTTATTTTTAAACATTGTTAGCATCGAATATTCTATTCTACACTATTCCATTGTTTGGTGCAAAAAAAAAATTTTAAGCACACATATATAGTAATTTTTGTGACGAAATGAATTTAAAGCAAAATATTTTTTCTAGGATATATAGTTCGCATTCTTTCAAAGAAAATTACGGAGACATTTTATTTTTTGTTCAGACTAGTGCAGTTGTTTGATTCTATTTTTCAGAAAATGTCGGAAAACATAATACTTAATATTTATAATAAAATAAAAAAAAAAATCCACTAAAGTTTGCCGCGTGAAACCTATGATTTAGACACAAATAATGAAAAAGTTATTTCATGGCAAAAGGAATCGAGCGAAAAAAACTTAATGCATTTCAAAACCTGTTCATATTTTTCTGCCACGAAAAGTTGTATTATTAATTGCGAGACAAAAACTGATGCAAAAATTACTGGTTATTGTAGTTGTTACAATTTTTATATTTATGGTTAACCCTTAATCTACTGAATAATAAATGCAATTCTATGAAAATGCTTCTTATCATTGTTATTTATTAGATTCTCTTTGGCACATAAACATATGATCACCATAATTCTTATTGATGACATTATGCGATTTTTTGATTCCCAATAGAATACAATGATTACTATGAATTTAAAAATGCCTTAAATAATATTTACGAATACTTAAATAATAAATAAAATAATGTATATAAAGTTTGTTACGCATTACTCTTATATTTTTTATTCGGCAATTTTTTTTTTTTTTTTTTAGAATTCGTTTAGTATTGCTTAGAATGCTAAATAATTATAGAAAAGAATTGAATTTTAAAATCGAATATAAAAATTTAAAAACCTAAATAAGTGTTATTACTTTAATTTTAAGAATATAAACTTCTTTGAGGCTATTTTTTTCATATCTAAAGAGTCACATTTCATTTGTTGTTACCGTATAAAGTCTACTTATTATAGTTTCCTAATGAAAATTTTTGATTAAGTAAAGAATATCTCAATATAAAAGAAATGTATGCATTTTATGTTTTTAAGTTACCATATTTTGCTCTTTTTAAAATTTATTCTCTGCAACGAATATTTTCTAAGACTAACTATTAGGTTAGGAAATAAGTTTGTATCGTTTTCACCAAAGACTTTTATTTAAACAAAAAACAATAATTATATCAACAATTTAATCAATTGTAAATTCGCCGTTGCTGTTTACAACCTCTTTCCACCTCTCGAACAATTGGTTGATGCCATTCCGTCAAAATCGCTTTATCTGGTGTCAAAGAGGTTGTTGAACTAATTTTTAAGGTCTTCTTTGTAATCGAAGGTAATACCCTTCGTATGGTTTGACAAGAAGCGAAAAAGAGGGTAATCGGTCTGTGCAAGGTCTGAAGAATACGACGGATGCTGAAGGACCTCCCATTCGAGCTCTTGGCTTTGACGACTTGTGCAACATGGAGGCTGGAGTTGTGGTGAAGGAGTATGGTTTGACCATGTCGATCAGGTCTTTTCAGTCGAATAGCCTCATTCACGCAATGTAGCTGGGCAACGTAGAGCTCCTTGTTGACTGTGGAATTCTTTTCGAGCATTTCCCTGTGCACCAAGAGGTCCTTAAAAACTGGCTCAACAACTTCTTTGATACCAGACCAGGCGATTTTTGGCGGAGCGGCATCAACAAATGGGTCAAGAGGTGGAAAGAGGTTGTAAATAGCAACGGCGAATATATAATTAATTAACATATTGATATAATTATTGTTTTTTCTTTAAATAAAAGTCTTTGGTAAAAACGCTACGAACTTATTCCTCAACCTAATACTTAAAATTTCACTTATTTTTAAAATATTTATAAAAATAAAGTTCTAAATGTAAAGCGAACAACGAATAGAAATACTTAATTTTTTTTTTGTTATAAATTCAAAATTGTTTTCAAGAAGAAATGAATTAAATGGTCGTTTTTGCAAGCAGAATATTATTCATAATATATTTAGAGAATATAAAAATATCTGTTTATAAAATTAACTCAAAATATTAAATTATAGTTTATTTTATTGCAGAATTTTTCCTTGATCTATTGATAATGATGTGTCAGAAAATTGTTTTAAATATGATTATAAAAACTAAAGAATTTATTAACAATCATGAACCATATTTTTATTGGACTATCAACAGTAAAAATATGCTATACGGTTGTATTAAAATAGAATTTTCAGACAAATTTAAAATTAAAATGATGTGATTGCAACCAATTTATAAAGAATCGATTTTATCATGTACAAGAACTTCAGTACACAAAACTGATTTTTATTCATGTGGCAGAAAATTATGCCGCTGCATTTGTACTTCAAGGTGTTTTTAAAGTTTTTCCACATTAAATTTTTTATCATATTTTTTAGTAACGTATGGTTTTTTCTTTTTATATTCCATTGATTTTATTTTTGTGCAGTTCTGTAATTTTACATAGATATGATTCTGAAATTGTCTTTCAACCACGAACTTTTAATTTATTATATAAGTTGTGGGTAAAAAAATTATCAACTTTACTGAAAATCGCCGTTAAATGATAAAATATAAGAAAATTAAAATTTTGTCCAAATTATACTTTTAAGAATAATTATAATTTAATGCTAGCTGCCTTAAAATTTCAAATTTTTAAAATTTATGTATTTTTTTTAACAATTATAGAATTTGTGGATATTTCTCCTTTAATTCTATGTAACACCATTGGCAACATAGTTAACAGAAAAAGCTTTATAACTTCTGCTATAATTTTACAAAAGTATGAATTATTCCTGCATTTTTTAATTTAGAACACACACATAATTCTTTCCTTAGTAAATATCCTTTTCTCATCCCAAATATAGGGAGTAAATTTTTTTCGTTGATTTTCAACTCTTGTTTTTCGGATATTTTTTGATATTGCCATTTTTTTTTCTATCAAAAATATTACCACGAAAAAATCTATATATATTTTCACCGCGATTTACTTCTAAAATCGAAAGTTATTTTCCATCAGGATGGTTAGACTTTTCTTCCATTTTGACTCGGCAAAATGGAACAAAATGTCTTTCCAGTGATTTCCTGGAGCAGGTTTCTTAACGCATTTTCTCACAAACTTTAGTCTTTTAGTGATTGATCTTAATGTTTCCATTGCATGTCTGGCGACAGCTTAGAATAAAATGATGCCTTGCTTTATTACCGTTAAAATAAAAGGATGTAGTTCACTGTGTTCGGAAAAGAATTCTAAATTATTATTTTTTTTAAATTATTTTTTTCTTTAATACTATTACATTTTTCATATTTTATTTTTACTATACGCGTGCTTTTAGTACATCAAGGTAATCTATATTCAGCGTATTTCCAGATACAAAAATATTTTTATGCATATGGAAATATATGTCTATCAGTTGAATTGGGTGTAATAAATATAAATGTGTGTGTGTACCAACATCTACATTTATTTTATGCATATATTGAAATTTAACATTATTCTACTTTTCAGTATTACGTCCCTCGTACTTTCATCTAAATTTTAATTTTTCTTCCTATGAACAGAATATTAAAATTAAAGGGATAAAAGTTAATATAAATATATTAGTAAACTATTCCCGACAATTTTTTTTGCCAAAATGACATATTTGTAAATAACGCAAATGTTTATCACATATCTCCTAACTTGTGGAATAAAGTAGAACAGTTACTTTATTTTGTCAACAAAATAAATTGATAAAACTTTTATTCTTAATTCAGATTTCAATTCTTATATCTGCACAGTTACAGGAAAATTCACAAATTTAAAAATCTACATGCAATAAAAAAATGAAAATATATAAATTGTAAACTCTCTAATTTGGTGACACACACGCACACGCACACGTACAAGCACACACGCACACGTACAAGCACACACGCACACGTACAAGCACACACGCACACGTACAAGCACACACGCACACGTACACACACACACGCACACGTACACACACACACACGCACACGTACACACACACCACACGTACACACACACACACACGCACACACACACACACACACAAAAACACACACACACTCTCACGTACACACACACACACTCACACTTACACACACACACACTCACACGTACACACACACACACGCACACGTACACACACACACACACGTACACACACACGTACACACACACGCACACGTACACACACACGCACACGTACACACACACACGCACACGTACACACACACGCACACGTACACACACACACGCACACGAACACACGTACACACGCACACGTACACACACACACGTACACACACACACGTACACACACATACGCACACGTAGACACACATACGCACACGTAGACACACACACGCACACGTACCCACACACACGCACACGTACACACACACGCACATGTACACACACACGCACATGTACACACACACACGCACATGTACACACACACGTACACACACACACACGTACACACGCACACGTACACACACACACACGTACACACGCACACGTACACACACACACGCACACGTACACACACACACACACTGCTAAAATAAGCGAACGAAAAGATAATAAATAAACACCCATTTTTAAGCGTTGCATTATGATGGAAACTTCTTACTGATTGGTTATAGTATAGATTTACACATCTCAAAAAAGTAAAATAGATGATAAAAAAAAGAAAGCGACTGACAGATACTGATCCAAAATTTGTGCATTGCAGCCTGATAGTGCAAAGTTCATGGTGTAATCCATCTTTTGCAATCTACTTTTGTTTAATAATTTCCTCCTCCTTCAGATCAATGTCAAAATTGAGAGAGAGCATCCCTTGATGGCACTATCTATCCGAGGAGTTTAGTGCGATGTCCTACTTCCATTTTCGTGATGCTCTGGTGAAACGAAAGACGCAACCTACTAATTTAAATTCGCATAGTCAACAGTATAGCGATCTTGGCTTGTCCAAGTATCATAAATAACAACAACTTTTGTTTCCCTTTAGCAATAAAATTTTCTGACTGCCCACCTGTTCCACAGTAATGATGATTTATGAAAAAGAAACGTAACGTTATAAAATTTATCAAATAGATTTACACCAATTTAACTCTTATTATGAATATACTTACCTTTTTGTTAAGTTTTTATTAATTTTGGTAATCACATTACCATTTTCTTACTCAGCTACCATCCTCCAAGGAAGTTGAAATACCTACTAATGAGAAATTAAGACCAGGTTGGTTTTGCTGAAAAGGCCCATCATACTCAGGTATCAGCAATAGTAATCCTCTGCTTTAAAATACCATTGTTTGAACAAAAAAATATAATATACTGTATGCTTCAATATTAATTTCAGAACTATACATGTAACAAATGAGAATAGCTTTGGTAAAATATGATTTATCGATTAAGAACTGTTTGTAATGAAAAATGCAATATCATATGCACAATAACTTTTAAAGATTAAAACTCGCGGCACACACATATATTTTTGATTAATTAAATATAATACTCAATTGAAATTAAATTATAATCCGTAAATATTCAAGTGCCGTAAGCAACATTATTACTCTTATTTTGATATTTACAAAATATATAAATAATATTTTTAAAGTTATGTGTATCTTGCAGTTAATTGCTAATCCTTTTGTATACTTCGCAATCAAAAAGTTGGCAGTCAAAAAATGAATTCACGTGACAGTTTCAGTTAATTAATGATGACGATATTCTGCAAGTTTTCATCTATATGGAATTTAAATTCTAAATATAGAAATAGAAGAACAGAGCGTTCTGCTGAAGAATGTCAAAAGTTAACATCCCATCTTTCGCTCAGATCCCCTAGAGTGGAAACCAATTAGTAAATTGCCAAAATGCCAGGTGCCGATCTAGATAAATGAGTGCAATTCATGCCAATCAGTCGAAAGAATCTCTATTGATATCGCGAAACATCTGCGTCCTTGACAGAATCCTGTAGTACTCCAGGCCAAATAAGTTGCAGTACCGAACTCTGAGATCGAGGTGCTTGTTATCTTACTCCCAAAAGACCTCTAAATCATGTATGACGTGTCATTTATTATAGCTCAGATACCTCGTCAAATATCACAATGCTTTTATCTATTAATTTCTGTTACATCAAATGCTGAAATAACGTGTTTCGATATTGATACGGCAAGATATGCGAAATGCCATTTCGAATAGATCCTCTCGTGCTGTAATTCAAATAAATTTAGAAACTTGTTCTCCCAAAATAAAAACAAAATAATTTATCTATCAGTTTTCAACAAAATCTAACTTTTTAAAAAAACTAATTCTGTTCACTTATACTACAAAACTGTGTAACTTATACATTTGTACACAATAGATTAAAGAACTTAAACAATTAAATTTTTAAAAAAATTAGTTAATTTCTAACCCTATGCCTTTTGAACGCAAATGGGAATTTTTGAAAGATTTTTTTAATAAGGAAATCTCCGAAGAATTAAGATAATTCCAAATGTAGTCGAATTACCAATCACAGTGCTGATGTTTATAATTTGAATTTTTGAACTTTTACCAAATAAAATTACATTGAAAATTTAATAAAATAACAAATTAGCAGTACAAAGTAAAAAACTTGAATTAAATGTCAATAAAATAATGAGAATAAATTTACGCAAGTGCTGGGTTTTTATGAAAGTTGATAAGGTTGTAAAATGAAGACGTGTATTTATTTATGTAATGTCACAATAAATGTCTAAATCGAAATTTATTTGGATATTCAGAGAGAGAGAGAGAGAGTATTAATAAAAGTAATATGGAAGTTTGTCACATAGATATAATTGAGCTGATTAAATTTCTTCATTGTAATATTATAAATTAAACATGTCACTTGGAAAACCACGTTAAAAATATTTTTATACTTATTAACATGTTTTCTGTGAACCTAAAATTAAAAATAACGACTGTAATTTTTTAGGATTTTAAAATTTATCAATAAATTTAAAATAAATATGGGATATAAATTTAAAAGTGAACACAAATGAACCAAATTATACAACATAAATTGATCATTTGTGTGATATTTCTTTCAAAATTTTTTTGAAAAAATGTTACATTTTTAAATTTTCCAAACAATTAACGTTTTTTTAAAGGACCGAATTAGCATAATTGTAAATGGAAATTAAACATTAAGATTTCGAAACCAAAGGACCCTAAGAAAAACCTAACATTAACAAGTTTAATACTTTTATCACTTTCTCACATAATTTGAATTTTTCTAACACTTAATTATTTAAATTTAAAGAAATCAGGAAATTTGGTTAAAAGAGTTTGCACTTTAATTAAGAATTTGTGATTGGGTAAATTTGTGTAAATTCCGAGAGTTATAACTCCGCCATATGTTGGAATATATTACACGCAAATACACTTTCTCTACCGGATCAATTAATCGCCACTAATTAAGTAAATTAATAACGAAACATTTGGGCAGTATTTGCATTGCAATTTTACTCTGTCGAGTTTTATTAATAGTAACTTGTATAAGAATTTCAAGCTATTTTTCTTTACAAATAGCTTTTAGCTGAGTAATAATATCTGTACTGATGTCACAAGTACAGGGAATAATTACTGTAAATTTGGATTCTTGTTATAAACATAATTGTTTAATTACAGAGAGGAAATGTTAAAAAATAATATGCCTCATCACATTCTTAATTAAAACATGAAATGAAGTAGAAATTAAAACAAATGGCTTCTAAATAAGTAAAAATTTTAAGCAAATATGTATATATAATTGACAAATTATTGAAATTTGTCAACTATATAACACCGATTCGACAAATTATTGAAACTAATAAAATGCATCAAGCTCGTCATTCTAGTATATGTGTCATCGCAATTTTCATTAATTGTATCCTATATATATTAAAAGTCCGGATAAAAGTAAATAACAATGTTTTCATCCTGGGGAAAAATATTTCAAGTTAAACCCTATTAACAAATTATTGAAACGAATAAAATGCGTCAAATTCGTCATTCTAGTATATGTGTCATCACAATTTTAATTAATTGTATCCTATATATATAAAAAGTCCGGATAAAAGTAAATAACAATGTTTTCATCCTGGGGAAAAATATTTCAAGTTAAACCCTATTGACAAATTATTGAAACGAATAAAATGCGTCAAATTCGTCATTCTAGTATATGTGTCATCGCAATTTTAATTAATTGTATCCTATATATATTAAAAGTCCGGATAAAAGTAAATAACAATGTTTTCATCCTGGGGAAAAATATTTCAAGTTAAACCCTGTTGACAAATTATTGAAACGAATAAAATGCGTCAAGCTCGTCATTCTAGTATATGTGTCATCGCAATTTTCATTAATTGTATCCTATATATATTAAAAGTCCGGATAAAAGTAAATAACAATGTTTTCATCCTGGGGAAAAATATTTCAAGTTAAACCCTATTGACAAATTATTGAAACGAATAAAATGCGTCAAATTCGTCATTCTAGTATATGTGTCATCGCAATTTTAATTAATTGTATCCTATATATATTAAAAGTCCGGATAAAAGTAAATAACTATGTTTTTTATCCTGGGGAAAAATATTTCAAGTTAAACCCTATTGACAAATTATTGAAACGATTAAAATGCGTCAAATTCGTCATTCTAGTATATGTGTCATCGCAATTTTAATTAATTGTATCCTATATATATTAAAAGTCCGGATAAAAGTAAATAGCTATGTTTTTATCCTGGGAAAAAATATTTCAAGTTAAACCCTATTGACAAATTATTGAAACTAATAAAATGCGTTAAATTCGTCATTCTAGTATATGTGTCATCACAATTTTCATTAATTGTATCCTATATATATAAAAAGTCCGGATAAAAGTAAATAACAATGTTTTCATCCTGGGGAAAAATATTTCAAGTTAAACCCTATTGACAAATTATTGAAACGAATAAAATGCGTCAAATTCGTCATTCTAGTGCATGTGTCATCGCAATTTTCATTAATTGTATTCTATATATATTAAAAGTCCGGATAAAAGTAAATAACAATGTTTTCATCCTGGGGAAAAATATTTCAAGTTAAACCCTATTGACAAATAATTGAAACGAATAAAATGCGTCAAATTCGTCATTCTAGTATATGTGTCATCGCAATTTTAATTAATTGTATCCTATATATATTAAAAGTCCTGATAAAAGTAAATAACAATGTTTTCATCCTGGGGAAAAATATTCCTATTGACAAATTATTGAAACGAATAAAATGCGTCATATTCGTCATTCTAGTATATGTGTCATCGCAATTTTAATTAATTGTATCCTATATATATTAAAAGTCCGGATAAAAGTAAATAACAATGTTTTCATCCTGGGGAAAAATATTTCAAGTTAAACCCTATTGACAAATTATTGAAACGAATAAAATGCGTCAAATTCGTCATTCTAGTATATGTGTCATCGCAATTTTAATTAATTGTATCCTATATATATTAAAAGTCCGGATAAAAGTAAATAACAATGTTTTCATCCTGGGGAAAAATATTTCAAGTTAAACCCTATTGACAAATTATTGAAACGAATAAAATGCGTCAAATTCGTCATTCTAGTATATGTGTCATCGCAATTTTAATTAATTGTATCCTATATATGTTAAAAGTCCAGATAAAAGTAAATAACAATGTTTTCATCCTGGGGAAAAATATTTCAAGTTAAACCCTGTTGACAAATTATTGAAACGAATAAAATGCGTCAAGCTCGTCATTCTAGTATATGTGTCATCGCAATTTTCATTAATTGTATCCTATATATATTAAAAGTCCGGATAAAAGTAAATAACAATGTTTTCATCCTGGGGAAAAATATTTCAAGTTAAACCCTATTGACAAATTATTGAAACGAATAAAATGCGTCAAATTCGTCATTCTAGTATATGTGTCATCGCAATTTTAATTAATTGTATCCTATATATATTAAAAGTCCGGATAAAAGTAAATAACTATGTTTTTATCCTGGGGAAAAATATTTCAAGTTAAACCCTATTGACAAATTATTGAAACGATTAAAATGCGTCAAATTCGTCATTCTAGTATATGTGTCATCGCAATTTTAATTAATTGTATCCTATATATATTAAAAGTCCGGATAAAAGTAAATAGCTATGTTTTTATCCTGGGAAAAAATATTTCAAGTTAAACCCTATTGACAAATTATTGAAACTAATAAAATGCGTCAAATTCATCATTCTAGTATATGTGTCATCACAATTTTCATTAATTGTATCCTATATATATTAATAGTCCGGATAAAAGTAAATAACAATGTTTTCATCCTGGGGAAAAATATTTCAAGTTAAACCCTATTGACAAATTATTGAAACGAATAAAATGCGTCAAATTCGTCATTCTAGTATATGTGTCATCGCAATTTTCATTAATTGTATCCTATATATATTAAAAGTCCGGATAAAAGTAAATAACAATGTTTTCATCCTGGGGGAAAAATATTTCAAGTTAAACCCTATTGACAAACTATTGAAACGAATAAAATGCGTCAAATTCGTCATTCTAGTATATGTGTCATCGCAATTTTCATTAATTGTATCCTATATATATTAAAGTCCGGATAAAAGTAAATAACAATGTTTTCATCCTGGGGAAAAATATTTCAAGTTAAACCCTATTGACAAATTATTGAAACGAATAAAATGCGTCAAATTCGTCATTCTAGTATATGTGTCATCGCAATTTTAATTAATTGTATCCTATATATATTAAAAGTCCGGATAAAAGTAAATAACAATGTTTTCATCCTGGGGGAAAAATATTTCAAGTTAAACCCTATTGACAAATTATTGAAACGAATAAAATGCGTCAAATTCGTCATTCTAGTATATGTGTCATCGCAATTTTAATTAATTGTATCCTATATATATTAAAAGTCCGGATAAAAGTAAATAACAATGTTTTTATCCTGGGAAAAATATTTTCAAGTTAAACCCTATTGACAAATTATTGAAACGAATAAAATGCGTCAAATTCATCATTCTAGTATATGTGTCATCGCAATTTTAATTAATTGTATCCTATATATATTAAAAGTCCGGATAAAAGTAAATAACTATGTTTTCATCCTGGGGAAAATATTTCAAGTTAAACCCTATTGACAAATTATTGAAACGAATAAAATGCGTCAAATTCGTCATTCTAGTATATGTGTCATCGCAATTTTAATTAATTGTATCCTATATATATTAAAAGTCCGGATAAAAGTAAATAACAATGTTTTCATCCTGGGGAAAAATATTTCAAGTTAAACCCTATTGACAAATTATTGAAACGAATAAAATGCGTCAAATTCGTCATTCTAGTATATATGTGTCATCGCAATTTTAATTAATTGTATCCTATATATATTAAAAGTCCGGATAAAAGTAAATAACAATGTTTTCATCCTGGGGAAAAATATTTCAAGTTAAACCCTATTGACAAATTATTGAAACGAATAAAATGCGTCAAATTCGTCATTCTAGTATATGTGTCATCGTAATTTTAATTAATTGTATCCTATATATATTAAAAGTCCGGATAAAAGTAAATAACAATGTTTTCATCCTGGGAAAATATTTCAAGTTAAACCCTATTGACAAATTATTGAAACTAATAAAATGCGTCAAATTCGTCATTCTAGTATATGTGTCATCGCAATTTTAATTAATTGTATCCTATACATATTAAAAGTCCGGATAAAAGTAAATAACAATGTTTTCATCCTGGGGAAAAATATTTCAAGTTAAACCCTATTGACAAATTATTGAAACGAATAAAATGCGTCAAATTCGTCATTCTAGTATATGTGTCATCGCAATTTTCATTAATTGTATCCTATATATATTAAAAGTCCGGATAAAAGTAAATAACAATGTTTTCATCCTGGGGAAAAATATTTCAAGTTAAACCCTATTGACAAATTATTGAAACGAATAAAATGCGTCAAATTCGTCATTCTAGTATATGTGTCATCGCAATTTTAATTAATTGTATCCTATATATATTAAAAGTCCGGAGAAAAGAAGATAACAATGTTTTCATCCTGGGAAAAATATTTCAAGTTAAACCCTGTTGACAAATTATTGAAACGAATAAAATGCGTCAAGCTCGTCATTCTAGTATATGTGTCATCGCAATTTTCATTAATTGTATCCTATATATTAAAAGTCCGGATAAAAGTAAATAACAATGTTTTCATTCTGGGGAAAAATATTTCCAAGTTAAACCCTATTGACAAATTATTGAAACGAATAAAATGCGTCAAATTCGTCATTCTAGTATATGTGTCATCGCAATTTTAATTAATTGTATCCTATATATATTAAAAGTCCGGATAAAAGTAAATAACTATGTTTTTATCCTGGGGAAAATATTTCAAGTTAAACCCTATTGACAAATTATTGAAACGATTAAAATGCGTCAAATCTGTCATTCTAGTATATGTGTCATCGCAATTTTAATTAATTGTATCCTATATATATTAAAAGTCCGGATAAAAGTAAATAGCTAAGTTTTTATCCTGGAAAAATATTTCAAGTTAAACCCTATTGACAAATTATTGAAACTAATAAAATGCGTCAAATTCGTCATTCTAGTATATGTGTCATCACAATTTTCATTAATTGTATCCTATATATATTAAAAGTCCGGATAAAAGTAAATAACAATGTTTTCATCCTGGGGAAAAATATTTCAAGTTAAACCCTATTGACAAATTATTGAAACGAATAAAATGCGTCAAATTCGTCATTCTAGTGCATGTGTCATCGCAATTTTCATTAATTGTATTCTATATATATTAAAAGTCCGGATAAAAGTAAATAACAATGTTTTCATCCTGGGGAAAAATATTTCAAGTTAAACCCTATTGACAAATTATTGAAACGAATAAAATGCGTCAAATTCGTCATTCTAGTATATGTGTCATCGCAATTTTAATAAATTGTATCCTATATATATTAAAAGTCCTGATAAAAGTAAATAACAATGTTTTCATCCTGGGGAAAAATATTCCTATTGACAAATTATTGAAACGAATAAAATGCGTCAAATTCGTCATTCTAGTATATGTGTCATCGCAATTTTCATTAATTGTATCCTATTTATATTAAAAGTCCGGATAAAAGTAAATAACAATGGTTTCATCCTGGGGAAAAATATTTCAAGTTAAACCCTGTTGACAAATTATTGAAACGAATAAAATGCGTCAAGCTCGTCATTCTAGTATATGTGTCATCGCAATTTTCATTAATTGTATCCTATATATATTAAAAGTCCGGATAAAAGTAAATAACAATGTTTTCATTCTGCATTTTCAAGTTAAACCCTATTGACAAATTATTGAAACGAATAAAATGAGTCAAATTCGTCATTCTAGTATATGTATCATCGCAATTTTAATTAATTATATCCTATATATATTAAAAGTCCGGATAAAAGTAAATAACTATGTTTTTATCCTGGGGAAAAAATATTTCAAGTTAAACCCTATTGACAAATTATTGAAACGATTATAATGCGTCAAATTCGTCATTCTAGTATATGTGTCATCGCAATTTTAATTAATTGTATCCTATATATATTAAAAGTCCGGATAAAAGTAAATAGCTAAGTTTTTATCCTGGGAAAAAATATTTCAAGTTAAACCCTATTGACAAATTATTGAAACTAATAAAATGCGTCAAATTCGTCATTCTAGTATATGTGTCATCACAATTTTCATTAATTGTATCCTATATATATTAAAAGTCCGGATAAAAGTAAATAACAATGTTTTCATCCTGGGAAAAATATTTCCAAGTTAAACCCTATTGACAAATTATTGAAACGAATAAAATGCGTCAAATTCGTCATTCTAGTGCATGTGTCATCGCAATTTTCATTAATTGTATTCTATATATATTAAAAGTCCGGATAAAAGTAAATAACAATGTTTTCATCCTGGGGAAAAATATTTCAAGTTAAACCCTATTGACAAATTATTGAAACGAATAAAATGCGTCAAATTCGTCATTCTAGTATATGTGTCATCGCAATTTTAATAAATTGTATCCTATATATATTAAAAGTCCTGATAAAAGTAAATAACAATGTTTTCATCCTGGGGAAAAATATTCCTATTGACAAATTATTGAAACGAATAAAATGCGTCAAATTCGTCATTCTAGTATATGTGTCATCGCAATTTTCATTAATTGTATCCTATTTATATTAAAAGTCCGGATAAAAGTAAATAACAATGGTTTCATCCTGGGGAAAAATATTTCAAGTTAAACCCTATTGACAAATTATTGAAACGATTAAAATGCGTCAAATTCGTCATTCTAGTATATGTGTCATCGCAATTTTCATTAATTGTATCCTATATATATTAAAAGTCCGGATAAAAGTAAATAACAATGTTTTCATCCTGGGGAAAAATATTTCAAGTTAAACCCTATTGACAAATTATTGAAACGAATAAAATGCGTCAAATTCGTCATTCTAGTATATGTGTCATCGCAATTTTCATTAATTGTATCCTATATATATTAAAAAGTCCGGATAAAAGTAAATAACAATGTTTTCATCCTGGGGAAAAAATATTTCAAGTTAAACCCTATTGACAAATTATTGAAAGGAATAAAATGAGTCAAATTCGTCATTCTAGTATATGTATCATCGCAATTTTAATTAATTATATCCTATATATATTAAAAGTCCGGATAAAAGTAAATAACAATGTTTTCATCCTGGGGAAAAATATTTCAAGTTAAACCCTATTGACAAATTATTGAAACGAATAAAATGCGTCAAATTCGTCATTCTAGTATATGTGTCATCGCAATTTTAATTAATTGTATCCTATATATATTAAAAGTCCGGATAAAAGTAAATAACAATGTTTTCATCCTGGGAAAAAATATTTCAAGTTAAACCCTAATGACAAATTATTGAAACGAATAAAATGCGTCAAATTCGTCATTCTAGTATATGTGTCATCGCAATTTGCATTAATTGTATCCTATATATATTAAAAGTCCGGATAAAAGTAAATAACAATGTTTTCATCCTGGGGGAAAAATATTTCAAGTTAAACCCTATTGACAAACTATTGAAACGAATAAAATGCGTCATATTCGTCATTCTAGTATATGTGTCATCGCAATTTTAATTAATTGTATCCTATATATATTAAAAGTCCGGATAAAAGTAAATAACAATGTTTTCATCCTGGGAAAAATATTTCAAGTTAAACCCTATTGACAAATTATTGAAACGAATAAAATGCGTCAAATTCGTCATTCTAGTGCATGTGTCATCGCAATTTTCATTAATTGTATTCTATATATATTAAAAGTCCGGATAAAAGTAAATAACAATGTTTTCATCCTGGGGAAAAATATTTCAAGTTAAACCCTATTGACAAATAATTGAAACGAATAAAATGCGTCAAATTCGTCATTCTAGTATATGTGTCATCGCAATTTTAATTAATTGTATCCTATATATATTAAAAGTCCTGATAAAAGTAAATAACAATGTTTTCATCCTGGTGAAAAATATTCCTATTGACAAATTATTGAAACGAATAAAATGCGTCAAATTCGTCATTCTAGTATATGTGTCATCGCAATTTTCATTAATTGTATCCTATATATATTAAAAGTCCGGATAAAAGTAAATAACAATGTTTTCATCAAATATTTCAATTTACCTATTGACAAATTATTGAAACGAATAAAATGCGTCAAATTCGTCATTCTAGTATATGTGTCATCGCAATTTTAATTAATTGTATCCTATATATATTAAAAGTCCGGATAAAAGTAAATAACAATGTTTTCATCCTGGGAAAAAATATTTCAAGTTAAACCCTAATGACAAATTATTGAAACGAATAAAATGCGTCAAATTCGTCATTCTAGTATATGTGTCATCGCAATTTGCATTAATTGTATCCTATATATATTAAAAGTCCGGATAAAAGTAAATAACAATGTTTTCATCCTGGGGGAAAAATATTTCAAGTTAAACCCTATTGACAAACTATTGAAACGAATAAAATGCGTCATATTCGTCATTCTAGTATATGTGTCATCGCAATTTTAATTAATTGTATCCTATATATATTAAAAGTCCGGATAAAAGTAAATAACAATGTTTTCATCCTGGGGAAAAATATTTCAAGTTAAACCCTATTGACAAATTATTGAAACGAATAAAATGCGTCAAATTCGTCATTCTAGTGCATGTGTCATCGCAATTTTCATTAATTGTATTCTATATATATTAAAAGTCCGGATAAAAGTAAATAACAATGTTTTCATCCTGGGGAAAAATATTTCAAGTTAAACCCTATTGACAAATAATTGAAACGAATAAAATGCGTCAAATTCGTCATTCTAGTATATGTGTCATCGCAATTTTAATTAATTGTATCCTATATATATTAAAAGTCCTGATAAAAGTAAATAACAATGTTTTCATCCTGGTGAAAAATATTCCTATTGACAAATTATTGAAACGAATAAAATGCGTCAAATTCGTCATTCTAGTATATGTGTCATCGCAATTTTCATTAATTGTATCCTATATATATTAAAAGTCCGGATAAAAGTAAATAACAATGTTTTCATCCTGGGGAAAAATATTTCAAGTTAAACCCTATTGACAAATTATTGAAACGAATAAAATGCGTCAAATTCGTCATTCTAGTATATGTGTCATCGCAATTTTAATTAATTGTATCCTATATATATTAAAAGTCCGGATAAAAGTAAATAACAATGTTTTCATCCTGGGAAAAAATATTTCAAGTTAAACCCTAATGACAAATTATTGAAACGAATAAAATGCGTCAAATTCGTCATTCTAGTATATGTGTCATCGCAATTTGCATTAATTGTATCCTATATATATTAAAAGTCCGGATAAAAGTAAATAACAATGTTTTCATCCTGGGGGAAAAATATTTCAAGTTAAACCCTATTGACAAACTATTGAAACGAATAAAATGCGTCATATTCGTCATTCTAGTATATGTGTCATCGCAATTTTAATTAATTGTATCCTATATATATTAAAAGTCCGGATAAAAGTAAATAAACAATGTTTTCATCCTGGGGAAAATATTTCAAGATAAACCCTATTGACAAATTATTGAAACGAATAAAATGCGTCAAATTCGTCATTCTAGTGCATGTGTCATCGCAATTTTCATTAATTGTATTCTATATATATTAAAAGTCCGGATAAAAGTAAATAACAATGTTTTCATCCTGGGGAAAAATATTTCAAGTTAAACCCTATTGACAAATAATTGAAACGAATAAAATGCGTCAAATTCGTCATTCTAGTATATGTGTCATCGCAATTTTAATTAATTGTATCCTATATATATTAAAAGTCCTGATAAAAGTAAATAACAATGTTTTCATCCTGGTGAAAAATATTCCTATTGACAAATTATTGAAACGAATAAAATGCGTCAAATTCGTCATTCTAGTATATGTGTCATCGCAATTTTCATTAATTGTATCCTATATATATTAAAAGTCCGGATAAAAGTAAATAACAATGTTTTCATCCTGGGGAAAAATATTTCAAGTTAAACCCTATTGACAAATTATTGAAACGAATAAAATGCGTCAAATTCGTCATTCTAGTATATGTGTCATCGCAATTTTAATTAATTGTATCCTATATATATTAAAAGTCCGGATAAAAGTAAATAACAATGTTTTCATCCTGGGAAAAAATATTTCAAGTTAAACCCTAATGACAAATTATTGAAACGAATAAAATGCGTCAAATTCTGTCATTCTAGTTTATGTGTCATCGCCATTTGCATTAATTGTATCCTATATATATTAAAAGTCCGGATAAAAGTAAATAACAATGTTTTCATCCTGGGGGAAAAATATTTCAAGTTAAACCCTATTGACAAACTATTGAAACGAATAAAATGCGTCATATTCGTCATTCTAGTATATGTGTCATCGCAATTTTAATTAATTGTATCCTATATATATTAAAAGTCCGGATAAAAGTAAATAACAATGTTTTCATCCTGGGGAAAAATATTTCAAGTTAAACCCTATTGACAAATTATTGAAACGAATAAAATGCGTCAAATTCGTCATTCTAGTGCATGTGTCATCGCAATTTTCATTAATTGTATTCTATATATATTAAAAGTCCGGATAAAAGTAAATAACAATGTTTTCATCCTGGGGAAAAATATTTCAAGTTAAACCCTATTGACAAATAATTGAAACGAATAAAATGCGTCAAATTCGTCATTCTAGTATATGTGTCATCGCAATTTTAATTAATTGTATCCTATATATATTAAAAGTCCTGATAAAAGTAAATAACAATGTTTTCATCCTGGTGAAAAATATTCCTATTGACAAATTATTGAAACGAATAAAATGCGTCAAATTCGTCATTCTAGTATATGTGTCATCGCAATTTTCATTAATTGTATCCTATATATATTAAAAGTCCGGATAAAAGTAAATAACAATGTTTTCATCCTGGGGGAAAAATATTTCAAGTTAAACCCTATTGACAAATTATTGAAACGAATAAAATGCGTCAAATTCGTCATTCTAGTATATGTGTCATCGTAATTTTAATTAATTGTATCCTATATATATTAAAAGTCCGGATAAAAGTAAATAACAATGTTTTCATCCTGGGGAAAAATATTTCAAGTTAAACCCTATTGACAAATTATTGAAACGAATAAAATGCGTCAAGCTCGTCATTCTAGTATATGTGTCATCGCAATTTTAATTAATTGTATCCTATATATATTAAAAGTCCGGATAAAAGTAAATAACAATGTTTTCATCCTGGGGAAAAATATTTCAAGTTAAACCCTATTGACAAATTATTGAAACGAATAAAATGCGTCAAATTCGTCATTCTAGTATATGTGTCATCGCAATTTTAATTAATTGTATCCTATATATATTAAAAGTCCGGATAAAAGTAAATAACAATGTTTTCATCCTGGGGAAAAATATTTCAAGTTAAACCCTGTTGACAAATTATTGAAACGAATAAAATGCGTCAAGCTCGTCATTCTAGTATATGTGTCATCGCAATTTTCATTAATTGTATCCTATATATATTAAAAGTCCGGATAAAAGTAAATAACAATGTTTTCATTCTGGGGAAAAATATTTCAAGTTAAACCCTATTGACAAATTATTGAAACGAATAAAATGCGTCAAATTCGTCATTCTAGTATATGTGTCATCGCAATTTTAATTAATTGTATCCTATATATATTAAAAGTCCGGATAAAAGTAAATAACTATGTTTTTATCCTGGGGAAAAATATTTCAAGTTAAACCCTATTGACAAATTATTGAAACGATTAAAATGCGTCAAATTCGTCATTCTAGTATATGTGTCATCGCAATTTTAATTAATTGTATCCTATATATATTAAAAGTCCGGATAAAAGTAAATAGCTAAGTTTTTATCCTGGGAAAAAATATTTCAAGTTAAACCCTATTGACAAATTATTGAAACTAATAAAATGCGTCAAATTCGTCATTCTAGTATATGTGTCATCACAATTTTCATTAATTGTATCCTATATATATTAAAAGTCCGGATAAAAGTAAATAACAATGTTTTCATCCTGGGGAAAAATATTTCAAGTTAAACCCTATTGACAAATTATTGAAACGAATAAAATGCGTCAAATTCGTCATTCTAGTGCATGTGTCATCGCAATTTTCATTAATTGTATTCTATATATATTAAAAGTCCGGATAAAAGTAAATAACAATGTTTTCATCCTGGGGAAAAATATTTCAAGTTAAACCCTATTGACAAATTATTGAAACGAATAAAATGCGTCAAATTCGTCATTCTAGTATATGTGTCATCGCAATTTTAATAAATTGTATCCTATATATATTAAAAGTCCTGATAAAAGTAAATAACAATGTTTTCATCCTGGGGAAAAATATTCCTATTGACAAATTATTGAAACGAATAAAATGCGTCAAATTCGTCATTCTAGTATATGTGTCATCGCAATTTTCATTAATTGTATCCTATATATATTAAAAGTCCGGATAAAAGTAAATAACAATGGTTTCATCCTGGGAAAAATATTTCAAGTTAAACCCTATTGACAAATTATTGAAACGATTAAAATGCGTCAAATTCGTCATTCTAGTATATGTGTCATCGCAATTTTCATTAATTGTATCCTATATATATTAAAAGTCCGGATAAAAGTAAATAACAATGTTTTCATCCTGGGGAAAAATATTTCAAGTTAAACCCTATTGACAAATTATTGAAACGAATAAAATGCGTCAAATTCGTCATTCTAGTATATGTGTCATCGCAATTTTCATTAATTGTATCCTATATATATTAAAAGTCCGGATAAAAGTAAATAACAATGTTTTCATCCTGGGGAAAAATATTTCAAGTTAAACCCTATTGACAAATTATTGAAAGGAATAAAATGAGTCAAATTCGTCATTCTAGTATATGTATCATCGCAATTTTAATTAATTATATCCTATATATATTAAAAGTCCGGATAAAAGTAAATAACAATGTTTTCATCCTGGGGAAAAATATTTCAAGTTAAACCCTATTGACAAATTATTGAAACGAATAAAATGCGTCAAATTCGTCATTCTAGTATATGTGTCATCGCAATTTTAATTAATTGTATCCTATATATATTAAAAGTCCGGATAAAAGTAAATAACTATGTTTTTATCCTGGGGAAAAATATTTCAAGTTAAACCCTATTGACAAATTATTGAAACGATTAAAATGCGTCAAATTCGTCATTCTAGTATATGTGTTATCGCAATTTTAATTAATTGTATCCTATATATATTAAAAGTCCGGATAAAAGTAAATAACAATGTTTTCATCCTGGGGAAAAATATTTCAAGTTAAACCCTGTTGACAAATTATTGAAACGAATAAAATGCGTCAAGCTCGTCATTCTAGTATATGTGTCATCGCAATTTTCATTAATTGTATCCTATATATATTAAAAGTCCGGATAAAAGTAAATAACAATGTTTTCATCCTGGGGAAAAATATTTCAAGTTAAACCCTATTGACAAATTATTGAAACGAATAAAATGCGTCAAATTCGTCATTCTAGTATATTTGTCATCGCAATTTTAATTAATTGTATCCTATATATATTAAAAGTCCGGATAAAAGTAAATAACTATGTTTTTATCCTGGGGAAAAATATTTCAAGTTAAACCCTATTGACAAATTATTGAAACGATTAAAATGCGTCAAATTCGTCATTCTAGTATATGTGTCATCGCAATTTTAATTAATTGTATCCTATATATATTAAAAGTCCGGATAAAAGTAAATAGCTATGTTTTTATCCTGGGGAAAAATATTTCAAGTTAAACCCTATTGACAAATTATTGAAACGATTAAAATGCGTCAAATTCGTCATTCTAGTATATGTGTCATCGCAATTTTAATTAATTGTATCCTATATATATTAAAAGTCCGGATAAAAGTAAATAACAATGTTTTCATCCTGGGGAAAAATATTTCAAGTTAAACCCTATTGACAAATTATTGAAACGAATAAAATGCGTCAAATTCGTCATTCTAGTATATGTGTCATCGCAATTTTAATTAATTGTATCCTATATATATTAAAAGTCCGGATAAAAGTAAATAACAATGTTTTCATCCTGGGGAAAAATATTTCAAGTTAAACCCTATTGACAAATTACTGAAACGAATAAAATGCGTCAAGCTCGTCATTCTAGTATATGTGTCATCGCAATTTTAATTAATTGTATCCTATATATATTAAAAGTCCGGATAAAAGTAAATAACTATGTTTTTATCCTGGGGAAAAATATTTCAAGTTAAACCCTATTGACAAATTATTGAAACGATTAAAATGCGTCAAATTCGTCATTCTAGTATATGTGTCATCGCAATTTTAATTAATTGTATCCTATATATATTAAAAGTCCGGATAAAAGTAAATAGCTATGTTTTTATCCTGGGGAAAAATATTTCAAGTTAAACCCTATTGACAAATTATTGAAACTAATAAAATGCGTCAAATTCGTCATTCTAGTATATGTGTCATCACAATTTTCATTAATTGTATCCTATATATATTAAAAGTCCTGATAAAAGTAAATAACAATGTTTTCATCCTGGGGAAAAATATTTCAAGTTAAACCCTATTGACAAATTATTGAAACAAATAAAATGCGTCAAATTCGTCATTCTAGTATATGTGTCATCGCAATTTTCATTAATTGTATCCTATATATATTAAAAGTCCTGATAAAAGTAAATAACTATGTTTTTATCCTAGGGAAAAATATTTCAAGTTAGACCCTATCGACAAAATATTAAAACGAATAAGATGTGTGAAATTTACCATTATAGTATATGTGTCATCACAATTGTACTGCACAATATACTGGGGCATTTATTTAAAGTTGCAAGTACTTTAATAAAATGCCGCAGTATAAAATTTATATATGAAAATTTGCACATCCATCTATTTGTTATAGCTTTCTAAATATCGTACGAATTTATCTTTTTCTTAAAACACTTAAACCTATTTTTGATTTAACCAGGCTATTAAAGTTAAAAAGAAATTTTCATAAGTTCTTTTGATCTTTTCTCTCTTCTTTCTTCTCAGTTTAAATCTATTTTCTTCTCTTTCTTTTCTTTATACATTTATTATTAAATTATCAACTAATTTTTTGAATAATTTTCTAGAATTATTTCAATTATTCCGTTACCAAAATAGTCAAAAATCTTTTCGCTGTAATTCCATCGCGATTATTCACGGCGAGATTACATCACACGAGCACTTCTGAAGCTAATTCGAATTCAAGCCCCGGGACTTAACTTCAACCGTAACGGAACTACGGCTTTCGAAATAATTACGTCTAATCTCCATTCTCATTATGTATAAAGCCTATTAATAGTACCATTTCCACACCTGGGGTTCGCTTAGTCATTATTTCACCTAATGTGTATGCAAACTGCTTGCTGATGCAAAAAAGTTAAAAAAAAAATAATAAAAAACAATGTGACCTGTAGAATGCTTTTTTTTTTATAATGTTTCAAAAATATAGAATTTTCAAATAACATTTGAATATGGTGATTGCACACTGATTTGCTTCATCAATGTTACTAGAAATCACGGCCTTTGGCATTGATACAAGAACGTAGCATTTTTATGCCGAGCTGGCAGCCGAATGGTTAACGCTCTTGCCTTCGGTTCAACAGTTCGTGGGTTCGAATCCCACCTTGGGCATGGATGTTTGTAGTGGTTCGGAATCCACTTTAAACCGTAGGTCCCGGTCTAATTAGCCCTCGTGAGCATAAAATGACCGTTGAGCGACAAACCAACAAACCAAACCAAACCGTAGCATTTTTATTTAGCTTATTTTGTTGTTGTTGAGAGAGAATAATTTCGGATGTTTTTTTTCCTAATATTGAAACTATTCGAAAGAGTAAAATCACGAATAATACCAAATAATGTTGCAAGTTTCGGATTAAAGAATTCTAACTACTAATTTCAAAACGAATAATACGAGTAGTTATACAACAATAATAAATGACATCATTAATGTTGATTTATATATTTTTCCATTCTGATTTGCAGACAGGATTGATTTTTATTTTAAAATAGTTTTAACAAAATAAACATGTCTCATACAAAATACTTTTGTGAGTTAAGCATGTTTTTCTTCACTTTTTATCCTGATAAGATTCATGAATACAGTTTTTCACCTTAGGGGTGAATTCGTCTCAACAAAATCTCGCCAAAAAAAAGTCACCTCTGGAGTTCAGCCAAAGAATTTCACGTGTGTTTCTTATGTTGAACCCCCGCAAAACAGACAGGGCAAAAGAGCTAATCCAACATAAAATTGAAAAAAGAGAGTACAAAATATGGCTCAAAGTTTGGCACGTTTGTCAATAAAAGCTGCTTTTCAAATCTTTGATATTTTTATAATAATGTAGTATTTTGACCGATGTAGGAAACGACATTTTAAGATCATTTCAAAATCAAAAGACTTTTAGTGTTAGTGCGCTATTTACATATATAATGTGCCTTTAAATGACATACATAATATATTTAAATTCATTATTTGCGGCTTTATTTTCGCCTTAAACAATGATTTTTCACCATTCTTTTAATTTTAATTGCAATAAGTTTTATGCATAGACTAATAAAAATATTTCTAACGATAATCTAATAATTCATTTAAAAATACAAAAAACATATCCGTAAATAATGTTTTAAATTTGAAAACTGAAAGAGAGCTCTTTAACATTCCCCCCCCCCTTAGTTTAGGAAATTATTGTAATAAATTGTTGTGTAATAAAAAATACATCAATCTATCATAAAAAATAAAATATATCATGAGTGAAAATTAATAGAAATCATTCAATATATATATATATATATATATATATATATATATATATATATATATATATAATACAAAGACGCAAGCAGAATAATTTTTTTAAAAATTATCTAATAGATAAGAGTTAAATAATAGTTGAATAAAGTTAAATAACAATAAAGTTATACAAATTATACAAATTTATGTAATTTGTATAACTTTATTGATATTATTGTATAACTATATTGTATATATATATATATATATATATATATATATATATATATATATATATATATATATACATATGTATATATATATATGTATGTATGTATGTTTGTATCTATTTATGTATCTATGTATGCATGTATGTATTTTGTATCGCTGCTAATCAGAAATGTCTTTACATTTATTGTTGTTGCTTTAGATTTCCATTGTGAATCGCTTGTATCTCAAAATTACGATAACAAATGGAATTTGTTTTTTAATTCTTAGATATTGTATTTTGATATGCCACACATGCGTATAATATTAGCATACCAGATTTTGAGTTAGCTGACGTTTTGGCGAATTTTCTTATTTATCTGTCAACCTGGTATTTATTACGCCATAGAGATGGAGACCTATAAGAATTATGCAGAAATTTTTATTTGGTCAATTCTAGTATTTACGCCATCGTGATACCTCACAATGCATTATCTTGGCAACATTTCTTCGTCACCAAAAAAATTCAGAATTTGGCATAATGTATTATGCGGCAGTTGTGCTCTTGATATTGGCATTATACAGATGTAGATATATCTATCTGAAACACAGAAAAAAAGTTGAAATAAATATAGTTAATTTTAACTTTTCGGAAAAACTTATTACCGTCAATGAAGTTATATAAATTTATATCTCTTGTCTATTAGATAATTTAAAAAAAAATTATTCTGCTTGCGTCTTTTTATTTTTGTTCTATTGTTAGAACTAAATATGATTATTGCCTAGAGAAAATGAAAACAAGCCCCTAAGAGATTAATCTCTTCGTACAACTCCTTATTTATTTAAATACATTTCATATAAGGAAATCATTAGACAAGTGTTTCTCAAGACATATTACATTAATGAATTCTTTTTATTCAACAATATTTATTTTAACTCAACATATATTAGCGTATTTCGTAATCAGATTTTAATACATATAAATAAAATTATTTAATAAAATAAACTCTGCAAACAACGATTTTTAATTTAACAGTTACTTAAAATCATTATCTGATTGTAAGTAATTGAATACCATTAAGAAACATGCAAAACACCGATATGAGCATTTTTTTCTGATATAATACCAAAACCTTTTGAGAACTCTGTGATTTTATCAACTTTCAGGAAATGCTGAGTTTTCCAATCATCATTCTATATGACATGTTTTAGAAATAATAAAATGAATTTCGTGTTTTATTTCATTATTTTTACATTTTATTTCAATAAGCTTTAAAAGGTTCCTTTAAATTATATATAGATCTATTATTGATGCCCTGAAACACCAATGATTTGAAATTTTCGGTATCACTCAGAATGTTCATTTCTGTAAGCAAAATTCGTTAAATTCATTTTTGAATGTGTCGAGATTGTTTATATATTTAAACTTAGAACTAGAAGTAATCGACTGACTTACTTAGAACTAACTTTTTTTAATCCAAAAAATGACTTCTCATTCAACATAAAATTATTTTTATAGATTCATCGTAGATAAATAGTGCAAGAATTTTTTTTAATTGAATGCCTGAGGTTCCAACGTAATTAGTTTGAGCAACAGAATATATACATACTTCTAGTCAGTCAAAGTGCAACACCAAGAAAGACGAGAGATATCACGACAAAATTTATTTTCTTGATAGCATATTGACCAAGTATCAGATGATTAAATTTATAGACTTCTATAAAGTGTGGTTCCTTCTAAAACAGTAGCCCTAGAAGCCGCCATTGTTGGAGATCACCTGCGCCACACGCCTCGGCATTGATTCAAAGTGATTTAGAATATGTTTTTGTGGTACAGCAGACCAAGCAGCTTCCACACGCTGCCAAAGTTGATCTGGTGTGGCAACTGTCATTGCTATGCGCACAATTTGCCTGTCATCACGTGAAGTGTTGTACTGAGGTGGATGCGATAGGACACGTCGGTAAAGCTCAGCAAGCTTCTGCTGAGCATATCGCGGATAGCTTAAACGTTTCTAGAGAGGACTTTTATTCGTCCCCCTTATTCTTCTGGATATATCTCAATAAGTGATGTATCTTTGTATCTGTCAATAATCGATGTAACCAGTAACTAGATTAATCATGGGTATACATTTTTTTGCTGATACCGTAGGGAAGTTAAGAAAGGAATAAGTTGAGTCAGAGTTGTTGCTTTTGTTAAATTTTCTTTCCTAGGTTGATAAAAAAAGAGATTGAACTTGGATTGAAAAACATCATTCTTTATGTTGTAATTCATCTCTACTGCTCTAAAAACAATGGATTCTACTCTAATCTTATTTGCATTTTGTTACTCATTCTTCGTTTCCACATGTAAAACAGTAAAGGATACTAAACTTATATTGAAATGATATTGAAAATGCAATTACACACAACAGCGAGTTTAGACTACAAATTGATGGCACAAGATACCGTATAATACAGAACTCAAAATTCGAAATATTTTTGGCGATGAAGGAATGTTGCCAAGATGACGTATTGGGACGTGCTCGATGACATAAATAATAGGGTGGCCAAAATAGAATTTTATGCTTAATTCTTGACGTAATGAAGTCTAGGTTGCGAGACTCATAAGAAAATCCGACAAAAAATCCCCGAAATCAGAATTTAGTATCTGTTGACATATTTATTCAAAAAGGCTCATTAATCGGGTCAATTAGTTGATAGTTATTCATTTATTAGGAAAGCCAGTAGGAATACAATTAAATTATGATTGCTTTTTTCAAATGAACAAATTAATTTTATGAGTATTATTAAAAATGCGAATCTCTCACTCAATTAAATCTAATTTTTTTATTATGATTTTTCCATATATATGGCATTCGATTAATAGATAATTTTTTTAAATCGTTGCCATATTATAATTACATTTAGCAACAAAATTAAAATTAAATATTGATTTATATGAAAACTTATATCAAAATGAATACACACCACAAAGCAGAATTTAAATACAAAATTGTTGTTATAAATAATATTTAAATTTTTTTTTGTCTTGTGCCAGCTAGGCTGACAATATGGGGTGCTCTGCTCCAATTTTTCTTACTGAACCATATTTGGCGTGGAGTCCGAATTCTTCAGTACAAACATGCCATAGGGACCCGTTTATAGGGTAGGTAACCATTCACACCTAATCCATACACCGAAAGAACAAAGACAGGATAGATAGAAAGAGAAAGTACACCTATACCCGAAACGGGATTTGAACCCAAGACCTCCCTACACACAGTCAGGCACTTTGAACATTAGACATGGCGGTCGGCATTTAAATTGCTAAAGTCATTAAATATAGCATTTTATTCTTTAATTCTTGGATAAAAGTTTTTTTCCCAATATTTGGGATTTTGTATTGAGATAAAAAATATAAAATAAATAAGTAAATATCGTATTCGCAAAAATTTCTTCATGCTTATGTTTAAATGTGTTAGCCACTTAACTACTGCTCTTTAATATACTTCTACTATAGTGGTAAGGTTTAAATAGAAAAATAACAATTAAAAAATCATCTCTTTCTGGAGTATTAATATTGTCTACTAAATATGACAAGTCCACAGTAGACAAGTTTTTGTCATATGGTTTCTTTTTATCGAACACATCTTTTGCGCTTAGCATTATAGTATAATTTTGAAATAATGCACGATGCCAAAAAATGTTTGTTAAATTAGCTGGAATTTTTGAAACTGAAACAGTTTTCTTTATTACTGAGATCGAATCTGAGAACATCTGAATTAAATATAAATTATTGTAATATTATTATTATGTTCTAAAACATTTTAATAAACTTATTTAAATATTAATTCCCTTTTTCTATATTTTATTTTTTTTCGGTTACTCATTATACATATAAATTATTGGCATTCTTCTTTATTTCTGCAATAATATGAGAGTCGTTAATTTTCTATAAAATCCTAATGTTTCATTTTGAATTCATTATTGCTGAAGAAACTAAAATTTTTAACATTCTCTAGCTTCTACAAATTTTTTTTGAAGTTTTTAGGTATTGTAAGAATCCGGAATTCTATTAAAGCGAAAAGAACATTTACGTAAAATAAAACAGGATTTCTATAGTTGAAAATACATTTCATTTTTCAAAATGTGCATTAATTCACACTATAGCAACAAAATATTGACTAACATATTAGTCAATATTTCACAGTTAAAAATTAAAATAGTGATTGACTACTTCTAGAAACTTTTAATTATATAAATAAAAAATCAGTTTTATTTTAGTTTTTTCCATAAATCGATTTCAGAATTTATACAATGTTAGTTATAACTAAAAAAAATTTGTAGGGTTAGAGAAGGTTAGAAAAATGTCTTATGTTAGTTAAATTTTAAATTTAAATAAGATAGGGAAATAATTTTCATTCCATTAAAAAATGAATAAAGTCACCAAATTATAAATCCGTTCACAAATCATTATTGCTTTTTTTAATGGAAAAAAAAAACAGTTTAAAATGTCTTCATATCAACAATTTATTTAAAAAATTAAATTCTAAGAAAACTATTATGGGTGTATGTTTATTCTAATAAACCACTTTAGATAGGAAAATGATAAAGTTCCACAAGCACAGGAACAAAATTGAGATATTAAGTTATCTACGATAAGTATGATTAATAACTTAAAACCTGTCTTTTAAAGCTTTGTTGAAGAATTTTCATGATTGATCTCTTATTCCCGGCTGGGCTCTAATCTCAGAAATTGTTAATAGTTTTTCTTGTTTTCTAGCTTAAAGATTTATCGCCATCGCACTACGAGTTCGTTTTATGGGAAGTAAATGTTGGCGACCTGGCGCGCTCGGGGTTTTAAATTACATAAATGAGTTAAAAGCACAGCTATGGATTTTATAACAGGTGAAGTCTTTCAGCGTATTTTGACCATCTCAGCAAGGGAGTTGTTACTAACGATTCAGTGATAGGCAGGCAGCTTTAATTTTGTTTATTAAGAAAGAATGGGATATTCTTCTTCATTATTGCAGTTTCCATTATAATATTTACATAGAAAGTAATCCCCCTGTGTGTGTGAAGAGATACTAATTCAGGAATACTTTTCGGATAACAAAGACATTAAATAAGAAATAATGAAGGAAAAAGGGTATTTTTTTTTTTGTAATTTTTCAGGAAAGGGTCATTTTTTTCATACGAAGACTAATTATAAAACCGGAACTTAAGATATGAAATTACAACTTTATATAAAATCATAAAATTACAAATCTATAATTTAATATTTTAACTTTATCATAGAAAAAGACAAAATTTATTTCTTTTATTAGGAAGAGTAGAATTTAATTTTTATTTTCGATTTATTAGAAGGCCAAAATTCTACCTGTACGAACAAGATCACATATAAATTAAAACTAAAAATTTTGGTCTTTCTAAATTTTCTTACAACTTAGACATATGTTATATCGTACACACACACACACATACACACACACGCGCATACATACACACACACGCGCACACATACACACACACGCGCACACATACACACACGCGCACACATACACACACACGCGCACACATACACACACGCGCGCACACATGCACACACGCGCGCACACATACACACACGCGCGCACACATGCACACACGCGCGCACACATACACACACGCGCGCACACATACACACACGCGCGCACACATACACACACGCGCGCACACATACACACACGCGCGCACACATACACACACGCGCGCACACATACACACACGCGCGCACACATACACACACACACTATTTCCAGGAAATATTAGATATTTATTCTGCTTGTAATTAAACTTTTCCTTCGTGCAAAAATCCTTTGAAAACTCTGATTTTCTTAGGAATTTCACTATTAATTTTATATACTTCTAAATAATTTTTTGACAGATTAAGTTCTAACATGAAAAAAAAAATTTATTATAAATATATATGTTTGAAATGTGCATGAAAAAAATTATAGTTTTACATTCAAAATAATGTTGACCGATGGCTGAGTGGTTAGCGCTCCTGACTTCTGTGATGTGGGTCTCTTGTTCGAATCCGGGTTATATATATATACACACACACCAACTGATGGCTAAGTGGTTAGCGTTCCTGACTCCTGCGCTGTGAGTCCCGGTTTGGGTATGGTTGTTACTTTCTCTCTCTGTTCCCTCTGTGTTTCTCTGCTCTTTCTTTTGTGATGATGTATGAATGTGCTCCACCCTATGAACAGGTTTGTGGTGGTATGGTGCCGGCAACGCTGCTCGCATCCGTGACTTGGTTTACCGGTGCCCATTGACTAACGACAAATGATTAACAATTTTTGGCCTTATTGTGGCATAGAGTTTGTCACCCAAGTGCCCACCGTTGGAAAAATAACCATTTAAAATAAATGAAATTTTGTTAAATTTAATTTTTAATCATTTTTTTAAACTAGTACCTAATTTTGTGATGTATTGGTCATAACATAAATTAATTATTCAGATTTAAATTTTCTCTACCTCTATATAACTTTTAGATTTTGATGTTAAAAATGAAAAACAGTCCTTTGAAGCTGAAAAAAAATGTCTCACCGTAATTATCATCTAAATCAGCTTAGTAATCATAAGAAAGTTAATTTTCTATATAATTTTTGCTTAAATATAAATATAGAAATAATCTATAATCTATATTAAAACATTTTAAACATAAATGAAATTAATGTAAAAACCCTTCATATTATAAGCAACGATATATAAAACACAATATCACTTGATTTACAAATGTTACAAAAAAATGAACTAATATTTACTTTTCATTTACTATATTTACTTTTTATTCTCATTGCAGTAAAAAAAATTTTTTTTTTAAAGAATATTCATTTAATTTTTATGAAATGATTTGATAATAGTACACAAAACCTTGCCGGCCAACTTGTCTAGTGGTCGGTGTGCCCGACTACGGATTGGGAGGTCCTGGGTTCGAATCCCGATTCAGGGATGGATGTACTTTATCTCTCTATCCTATCTTTGTCCTTTCCTTGTGAGTGAATGAGGTGTAAATGCTTGCCTATCCTACAAACGGGTTTCTATGGCATGTGTGTCTACTGAAGAAGTCGGACTCTATACCAAATACGTTTCAGTTGGCAAAGTGGAGCAGCGCACCCAAACTTGCCAGACTAGCTGGCACACGAGAACAACAAAAACTCGCCGATTATTTTTTATTTATTTATTGTTTTTATAGATTAAAATTAACATCGTCCATTATTGCTAAAAGTATTTATTAAAGTGCATCATTTCTACTTTGTATATCACACAGTATATCATACATTACCAATTAATGTCGGTTTTGACATTATCCAGATTCTTTGGAGAAATTATTTGAAATAACTTGAAATGTACCTTCTCAGATCGGAATGGAAAAAATTTCCCTCTCAAAATCTTCCAATCATTAAGAACTAATCCAACACAAAAATTATCTGCCTTCGAAACTTCTGATCGAAGAGCACTAAAGCACAATCTTTTTTGACAGATGATTATGGGCGGGTTTTGCCATTTCTCACGTTGGCGTACAAGAGGGAATAATTTATCAACCAGAGGGATAACTCCTTTTTCTATCCCTTTTACTTCAACAGATGGCCATTCATAGAGGAAAAATTCTCTGGAGAGATCATCTTTGATCTTCCCTTTATTGTTTCTGCAGTTCCCTTTAAATTGCAGCAATAAAAAAGAAAAAGTTGAGATTTTTTTTTTTTTTTTTTTTTTAGCTTATTCAGTTTATTTGATCGATGGAGTTATGGAAAATGCTTCTCTGACTGTTTGGTTGGAGTTAATGCTTATATTTTTATGTCGTGATAATTTTACTGACGTAAATAGATTTTTAATAAATAGTAGTTGGAGAAATTTATCTTTGATAAAAAAAAAGTAATAAGAATTTATTTAACAATTGAAAGGCGTCTTTATGTATCAATTTGGTAGTAATGTTTTCCACAAAATATTTTTTACTTTAAATAATTGCATTTAATTCGTGAACAAAAAAAACTATTTTAATTAATTATTTTCAAATAACGTAAAAATCTAGCAGGATAACTATGTTAATGTGTTATTTAGTATGATATAACTTTTCTATATTTCTCAAAGAAAATAAATTAACCAGCCCTGCGTTGCGTTAAAAATCGAAACTTCCACAGATTTAACATTACATAACGTCAACGATAATTCTAATATAAATATTATTATATAAATAATTTATAATTATCTCCTAATGGATATTCGAATTTTCAATTAAGTTAACTAAAATAAATTCTTTTATTATGAAAAATTGAAAATAAGTCGCTTTTTTATCTATTATTTATTGGGCTTGTAAAATTTTATTAGTTGCGTTCTAGATTTCCTAACAAATTGCTATTTAAAATTTTTGTGTGAAGTCAAATTTCACTACATTAAAACTTATTTTTCATATAATGAAAGTTTCTGAAAATATAAACAAATTTTTTTATGAGAAACAGCATTACGAAACCTTTTGTAATTAGTAATTCCGAATTCTTATTTTTAATATATTCATTTTTAGCAATAATTTATTATATATGACGAAATGTAAAATAATATTTCAAATTTCAAAATTTAAATAAAATTAGAAAGCAATATAAAAAATTTTTGTGGGAAAAGAATAGTTAAAACAAAATTTTAATAAAAGTACAAAAAATTTAATTATATGAAATAGTTAGAAAGAGAATAAAGCAATGTATTAGTGAAAGTACTCTAAAACAAAGTATATAAATCATAATACGATAAAAGATATAATGGTTAAAGTAAGCAGTATAATTTCTTTATTGATATTCTTATTTAGAAACTTGTTTTTAAAAATATTTTAAAGCGAAATTCAAAAGAATAAAAGTAATTTGTGCTATTTTCTTAATTATTTTTCCAAGACTGTAAATTTTGCTCGCAAATATGATTGTTGTTCAATAGTATCTATCTAAAGGAATATCTATATGAATATTTTGTCACCTTTTTATAATATTCAGACAAAATATTGCATATTTTAATTGAATAACTTAAAAACTCGAAACAAAACATAAATAATACAAAATATGTAGCAATTACTACATAAAAAATGACGAAATAAATTCATAATTTTTAGAAATTATTTTATTTACAACACTGTAAATGAAAATTATTTTCCAAGTAATATACACATTAACTTTTATTATAAAATACATCTTAACAATAATCTTATAGATAAAATGATTATCAACAGAGTAAAGTTTAACAAAGCATTCTCGTGGAATAATTTAATAAAATTTATACATTTTTATTCATGTATGCAATTAAATTTATTTAATAAAAAATGCAATGTTAAACACGACTTAATAATTATTTTTATTTGTATAATAACATTTTAAGTCTGAATTTTTTCTTTTAAAATTTATAGTTACAAACAATATATTTGCTTAGTGCTAAGATAACAATCTAAACAAGCATAGTTTGTGCCAACATTTTTATTACTTTGGCGAAAAACGGAAATTTCTTTAAAAAAAAAAAAAAAAAAAAAAAAAAAAAAACTGAAACTTATATTAGTTTAGAAACTTTTGACCAAGTAAAATTGCTGATATTGTACTTCTTATCTATCAATGTGTAAAATGTTTTTTTTTCTTTGAAAATTCAATATCGCCAATATTTCTTTTGGTGTGATTATTAACGAAAATAAAACTGCGCGGAAATTTCAATAGCGTATCTTGAAGATTCTAAACTGTCTTTGGTTGATGAGTAAGAGTCACCACTAAATACCAATAGAATTTCCGTTATGTTAGATGAAAAACGCTGTTACTAATTGAAATTTCACTTTCCGATGCTATGAAATACACGAAAATAACATGTATTATTTTGGTAGTCACAAATAATTGCCAAGGAAGCTAGAGAAATGTTTTACAAATATTAATATTTGAATCTGGAAGTAAACAAGAGATTCTAAATTCAGAATCTTAAATATTTGTTTTTAATAATAAATTCTTTAAATATTCAAATTTAAAATAAAATCAACTCTAAAATTTAAATTTTAAATTTACAGTTTTGTTAAAATTAAAGATATAATTTTGTTAAAATCCTTAGAAAGTATTTATTAAAAATAAGTGAGTTATTTTGACTTAGATAAAACACTGCGTGACATTGAAAATAAATACCAAGAAGTATCCATAAAAAATTATGCAAATTTCAGTGTAGACGCCCTTTAGAGTTATGCAATGAGAAATGCGGAGTCCTCCAGCTCAGGTAAGATAAGATATAAGGTAAGTTACCAGCAGAGTGAGCAATATTTACACCGTTATTGCTGCTTGGAAAATAATCATTAAAAGTTTGTAATTGTCTCAAAGGACGCCTATAGTTTCATAGAATGCCAGGTAATCGTCGACGGAGTCAATTTAAGCAAACAGACGAGTTTACGAGGAGCATGATGATCGAACTGAAAAGGGCAGGCCGGTTCTTATGGCAAATGGCAGCTGACAAACACTTAGACGCGTCCACAGTGCACCGCTCGTGCGAATATGGTTGGAACAAGAAACTGTTGAATGTTTGCAAGGTGCCGGTGCAGCCAGAGTGACGTCAGCAAGTGTGGATCGACGCGTCCAACGGGAGGCAATGGTGGCCCCACAAAGCACTCCTGCCGAAATTCTGCATCATGTGCAAGACACCCTTAAATGCTCCATATCGAATAGAACCATTTAGTGTCTATTGGTTGTTAATGCCATGCGCTCCTGGCGTCCATTAATAAGATTGTCATTGACGCCACAGCATAGACGCCAAAGTCAGGAATGGTGAGTGATTAGAGCGATGTTGTCGATGGAGTGGCACAAGTTCGTCTTTTTAGATGAGTCACGCTTCTGTTTCTTTAGTGATAACAGCGGCGTACAAGTGTGGCGTCGACGTGGAAACAGGTCGAATCCAGCAGCAATTGTGGAAAGCCTCAGAGAGCGACAACGCAACATCATGGTTTGGGACGCTATTGCATACGATTCCAGGTCACATCTAGTACATAGTCATAGCACAATGACAGCCCGATGTTATGAGGAGGATCTTTCTACGGCAAGTGATACTTCCCTATAATAAGAGTGTCCCCAACGTCCTTTATCAGTAGGATAATACCAAACCACACATTGTTCGCATCAGCCAACATGCTCTGCAAGGTGTACAGCAATTTCCCTGGCCACCTTGCCCACTAGATCTTTTAACAATCGAACACATTTGAGATATGATTGGACGTCATTTGCAGACCCTATCACTGCCTCCTTCAGAAGACGCACTTTGGCAAACAGTTGACAGGGAATGGAGAACCATTCCTGAGATCTCTATTCATACTCTCATTGAGTCTGTGCCTAGGCATGTTGCTTCTTGTATCGTCCACGGTGGTCCTACAACCTATTGACCCAACCCTGTTCTCGCTCTGTATTATGCATATCATTTCGAAATACATAGATCACTTATTATTGATTGCTGTCTCTCTCTGCTTGCCGAGTTTCGTCCCTTTCCGTCAACTCTTTCTTGGTGTTGCATTTTCTATGTCGGGCAGTATATCAGTTATCAGAACTAGAAAAAGGGGTAGACCCAGATTAAAACGAACGGACTAGGCAGAGGGGGATTTTAAGATCTTAAAAGTAACTAATTGGAAATCTACTGCATAAAATTGACCAGTGTTGCAGAAAGTTTTGGTTAATCAGGGACTGTTATGTCAATAGAAGAAGAAGAAGACTATCAACAAATATCTCATATTTTCATTTAATTTACTGATAACTCATTGACAGAGCACTGTTTTCATACAATTGCATAGTATCATTGCTAAGTATATTGTGTTATATTTTTTAATGTTAATTTGCTGAAATTTTGCAATCATCAATGTTCATATTTTTTAAAAAAAAATTCTCGAAAATAACTTTTAAACTGTTTCGATTAGAATTATGAGATCAAAAAAATACGGCTTAAAATTACAATGCAAAAAATAAAATAATTTCTAACTTGCGTTAGAGCTAAATTGATAATTAATATACTTAATTAAATATGTCTGTTTATATAGTTTTAAGTAAATTTTAATGTTGGTTTTCGTTTTACTTCTTTGAAAATCGTTTTTATATTGTATGGGTCCAGGTCCGACCTTGTGTGGAAACCTGCAGAAGCTATGCCTAGGGGTTCCATCATCAGCCCTAGTATGATCAAAAATGTAATATTTCCTTACCAATCAAAGCTTAATGATATTCCTATCTTTGTGAGTATGACGAAAAGTACATTTGATTGTTTACTACAGATATCTACGCTTCGAGAATCTTTCAACTAACTCTTGGGGATTCGAGTGTTTAGCTTTTCTTATTTGATTCGGAGAGTTCTTATAAGATTTTACCTAAATTGGATTAAGATAAAATTCTGAATATTATAAGGCTTTTTTTAACAATGGAAATAATGTATATTTCTTGTGATTTTCAAGCATATTTGTAATATTTAGTAACTGCCAACCAGATTGTGTATCTGATATTTTACATAAAGAATAAGCATCATCATTTATTAGATCAGTAAATTTTGAAGAGAAAAATAACACCCGTTTTTAGGTTTTATTTAGCAAGCGATAGAGAATTAGCAAAAATTCTTGTGAAAAAGGTTAAAATGAGTTAGTTTTAGACATAATTGTAAAAACGACAGCGGTAGTTTCAGGGAAATATAAAAGTTTGCCATCTAGTCTTAATTGTTCTAAGCCTTACACAGTTAATGTCCTGTGCTTATTATATATATTTAAGAAAATTTTAATTTCTGATTCTGTTTCTGGCATTATGAACTGAAAAAATAGTTTTGGGACACTGTAACATTTGTATTGCTTATTTTCTGCATTTATAAAAAAATATAGGAAATTCTACAAAATTATTTAAACGATGCATTTACACTATTTCTAAACGATTCAGTTAAAATAAGTTCGATTAAAGCCGTGTGAATAGCTAATTTAAATAAACTTGTAATATATATCTTCCAAACATTTTATGTAAATAACCATATAGCAGTATCTGATTTTAAGTCTATTTGATACAGTACAAACTATGCAATATATTTTATATTTTATAGCATGATTTGCAATATTGTCTAAAAATGCCCATTTCAAGAAACTTTCAAGCGAAAATTGTTTTGAATTTGGCTTTGAATTTCATTAAAATTATATCTGATGTTGAAATTTTAAGAAAATATTTAATACATATTTAGATAAAAGAAATTTAGTATCACATAATTTGAATAGTTTAAAACATATTCTTAAAAAATGAATTCGAAAAGAATATTTCAAAACAAAAAAAAGGCTAAATTATAGTGGAAGAATTTAGATATTATTTTTTAAAACTGTAATTGATACTGTTATACAAATAAAAGATAGATTTCTAAATATAACAAACATTATTTCAGATTTTAAATTAATCACTGATATAAAAACTTTAGAATATATGTATACATTAATGGCAGCCAATTTGTCTTGTGGTTAGCGTGTCTGACTACGGCTAGGAAGGTCCTGGTTCCGAATCCCGGTTCAGGCATGGATGTACTTTCTCTCTCTATCCTGTCTTTGTCCTTTCCTTATGTGTGTGAACGAAGTATGAATGATGCCTACCCTATAAACGGGTCCCTATGGCATGTGTGAGGGTGCGATGGTGGCCCATCCCTGTGGTGCACCCGGAGCAATGCCTGCCTCGGCGGCTAAGAGGTCTCAGTTTCTGGCCGGTTCCTTGGGTATCAGGGAACAATAGATTAATAGACTATGTTGCAGTTGTAACTGTCAGCAATCTCAATGGAAATATATATATATATATATATATATATATATATATATATATATATATATATATATATATATATATATATATATATATATATATATATATATATATATATATATATATAATGAATTAGGTATCAAAAAAGTTTTTGTAAACTATTAAAACAAAAGTGTATATTAAAGCCTATTTTAAGAATCTAAATGATTTTATTTTGAAGAGAAAAGGAACGTAAATAATGTGCATTATATATATTGCAACACATGTTATAGAATAAATAATTGTACTAAATTATTCTAAAACTATATTAATAGTATTAAAACTTCTTTACGTTACCGATTACAATAGTAAGAGTTGAGCGCTCTTTCCACGAAGTAAATTAATAATAGAGTATATCTTTGAATATAACCATACATGCAGAATACTAAAATACTCGTATATTTACTATATTAGGCATCAGAAAAGAAATTTCAAAATTAAAATAATTTTTCTGTAGTAATTAATATATTAAGGAAAAATTATTGTGAGATAAAAATGAATACGTAATAAATGTTCCCGTTTGTAATATATTTTTACGTTATGAAAAATGACTTTTTACATCTAGATTGGTTTATAGAGAAGGATATATGTATATTAATTTTTAGACTTATTTTTTTCTTCATCAGTGAAGAATTCGAAACTATTTAGGATGATTTTTCCAACAAATTTTGAGAAAAAGCTGCCATTTCTGTTGTAAATTTTCTCAATCGCTTTGGCATTTGGACAGAAAAGTTTTATCTAAATTACGCGATTTTGTAACAGTTATTAGTTTTTGAATAATATGTCGCATACAATGAATATTATGTCAAATTATGTTTGACAATTATGTTTGACGATGTTAAATAACATATTATGTTGGTTTTATAAAACACAGAAATGCAAAAACACAAATACGTGCTTAAGAAAATGTAGCAATCGTTTCACATCAAAAGAACCTATTATGTAAGATTTATAAAAACCCGTCATTTTTTGGCATCGAATTTATAATTTGGCACTAAAATTGATGACTCATTGGCGCAATTCAGAAAAAGCAACGATTTCTATTATTAAAACTGCACAAACGGAGAAAGCAACCAACTCATTGTAACTTTAGAAAATATTCTTTTCGGTATAAGAATTCAGTTGGGATTCATATGAGTTAGAATTCAATTTTTCCAACAAATGTCTTTTTCATTTCTCCATAAACAGTGCAGAATTCACGACATCAAACTTTTATGATTACAGTAGAGTCTTTTTTTTTTTTTAATTTCTAAAAATGCTAGTTGCTTTCTTCTTTCGAATGCCATTGAGCTTTGAAATGCTGAATTTATTTTAAGGTAGCTTGAAAGGAAATTTATAATTCTTGAACTCTGTGTATCATGCAACATTACTTTATGCATGTTTTCGTGACATTTCTGAAAAATGATGTTTTTGCATTCAGATATTAGATATTTTATTAGTAGATTTAAATGTAGCCATCATATCCTGTTTTCATTTTAAAAATACCATCTGAGGTCTTTATTTTTACCTGTTTCATTATATAGATGTGTATATATAACAAGAGGTGTAAAAATTTTGATAAAGTTTCATCAACGTTTGCTAAATATAAATTCTTGTTTGTTACCTTTCTTGAAAGGAAAACAGAACTAGTCTGCGAATTTTTTAAGCTAGTCTGCACATTTTTAAACTAGTCTGCGCATTTTTAAACTAATCTGAGCATTTTAAAACTAATCTGCGCAATTTTTAAACTAGTCTGCGCATTTCCATAAAAATATTCATATTCGATTATAAATGAATGCTAAAATATTACTAAAATTAATCCAGAATTACAACAAAGCCCTCCATAGATAGAAAAGTATTAAAAATATTTTTGGCTGAGCCTGATAAACGGGGAAATAGATAATTTTATACAATGTTTTTTAATTATTTATTTTTTTACATTTTAATTGTAATTTTATTTGCAATTATCTCTCTCCTTTGAACTTATTTTTTAAACACAATTCTCAATTACTTAAAGTAATTTTTATAGAAATAATAAACAATCAAATCTTTGGATTTTAAGTGTTTCACGATTTTATAACATATTTAATACAATTCAAATGTATTAAGACCACATAGTAGTTCTTTTACAGTAAATTATTAATTACTAAGGAAATTTTTGTAGTTTTTTGCCTTATTTTGTTATAAGCCATTGAAGTATTATAAAAAATGGCCATTTAAAATATCAGATTTTTATAAAAGCCTTCATTTGGCTAAATCATATAGTTTTTAAATTTTTTGGAAATATAAAAATTATTTTCAAGCACATTCGAAATGTAGTAAAGTATATTTACGGGAACAGAGCTACCTTTCAATAGAAACAGAGCCGTTCTTAAGATTAAAATATATATCGATATGTATTGTGGTACCATGTTTGATAATATACATCTGATAACCTAAAAATTTAACTTCACGAATTTTTACATGAATTATAAAAACAACAATAGGAATATGAAACAAATTAACAATGAAATGTGAAATAAGTCACCGAAAATACAATTCATTTAATAGATTCATAAAATTGGAGCCGACCCGGTGATAAAATGAATAAATTATATGATATAAGTATTTGTGTTACCTCCCTAATTTATTTCATAAGCAGGTATAGGATAAACTAACTGAAAAAAACTACATTTATATATTCAATATTTTATACAGCATTATTACTAATTTTCACTAAATATAATAGTATAAGCTAAATTTTAAAAAATAAATAAAAATAAAATGATGATAAAGTTATGGGCAATCATTTTGTAGCATCTTTTAACATGCTACGTATATCAAAACTTAAAGAATAACAGTATAAAAATAGGGTATGGGCAATTCACGTAACAGTAACTATTTATATGTTAATCTATTTTTTAACCATATTATAAATATACAGTAATTTGTCCGTACATAAACTAAAATCCAAAAAAAAAAAATTATTTATAATTAATATACACTTGTTAAAGCAGTGGTTTCCAACCTTTTTGTACCGGCGCCCCCTTTTTAGAAAAAAATTGGTGCGCCCCCCCCCTCTTTAACAAACAAATTGTTGCGTCCCATTAATTAATATAAAAATCAAATTTCATAAATACTCAACTGATATTATAATTTATTTAATGGGCTACAAAATAATATACAATGTTATGTAAAAATATAATAACAAAACAAAAAAGAATATGTAATCAATACTACTACAACATAAATATTTAATGCGACTGTTGAGCTTGTTTTTCAGCACGAATTTTCTCAAACCGTGGTATCATCAAGTTTGGCGCGAGTAAGCACGAGAATACTCGGGAGGTTGCAAGTGCTTATCTTTTGATTCCACGCCCCACCGGTGCTCGGCTCCAAATGCGAAAGCGAGATATTTCGTTCCAAGAAGAATATGGATGGCATGTTTTAGCATTTGTACCCGAAAATTTCGTGGCGAGGATTGTGGATTATATATACTGCTGATTCATTTTTTTGACACCTATTCGACTTTTTTGGTTCGTATTCGCGAAAATGATATTTTGGAAACAGCTGCATGCCCCCCTTGCAACTGTTTCGCGCCCCTCTGGGGGGCGCAAGACAGGTTGGAAACCACTGTGTTAATGTGTAAGTAGAACTCCAATTATCCGAATCGATTGGGACCAGACCTTATTCGAATAATCAAATATTTGGATAGTTGGGTTTTTTTCGAAAAGGAGGGGCATATTAATTAATTATTGTACTTTGAAAATGGGACAAAAAACTAATATTTAAAGAAAAATAGCTTTTAATCAGTTAAATGTGTGTGGAAAGGGAGCTAGCACTTTTACATGTTGAAGTACTACCACAAGTGTGTACATTTATACAGTATGCATGTCCAGTGCTGTAGATGAAATTGCTTGCTGAACATCTCAGTCAGATTAAGCTGTTTCACCTTCTTCATACAGTTCCGGTCAATCAAGTTGCGCATCCGCTGGATTGTGAGAATTTGCAAGTAGTCATTCTCGGGTTGATGATCTATTCTCTTCAAAGCCGGCAAATGTGTCATCTCTAGTTGATGGTCTCAAGACTGCTCTAACTTGGACATTAAGATCGTCTTCTTCCTCGACATTTTTAATAAGTTTTTACCACCTTTTGCAATTTGAAATCTAGGGTCTCACACAAAATTCATTCTCCTATATCTTCAGCACTCATTTATGAACATCCAGGAATTTTTAAAAGAATGTTTTTGAATTTCTCAAGTGTGACACGTCTCTCTTTCTCTCTATCATTCTTTTTTTTCTCTCTCTTACCTTTCCTTTTCTTGAGTTTTTTTTCTTTTTCTTATTTTCTTTCTCCTCTTCAATCTGATTAATTTTTTTGAAATTCTGAAAATAATACGGATAATCAGCGACTCAAATTGACGGAGTTCGGATAGTTGGAGTTCTACTGTACTCTTTTAATTAATAACTAATATAAAAAATGGCGCAAAATCACAGAACCCATTTTGATAAATTTAAAGACCATAGAACCAGAACACGTTTTATATTAATTAGCTTATAGGCATAAAATGTTCTTATTTATTCTTATAATTCTTATTTATTTTAAAATTGTTGTTTAGGTGTGCCATATGTGTATTGCAAATGTAATTTAACTTATTATTAAATTCACCTTAATTCATTGAAGCATCATAAGGAATATATAATAGTGATGAAAGTTCGGGTCTTTGATACAGGAAGTATCAAACAAACTCAGAAAATAAATAATTTGCTTCAAAATTATTATAAAGCATTTAATAAAAATCAATAGAAAACTTAATTGAGAAAACAAAATCATTTAGATCACCTGAACATAAAAATTATTAAAAAGTATTAAGTAAAGACTTAAAAAATTTATAAAATTGTCTCTAATTTTATTTCATATTTTCTTTTTTTAATAAATCAACATTTTATAAGCTTGAGTACAAAAGGTTTTGGTGGAAAATATTCTAATTTTAAAAAATCCTATAATATAGCATGTTTAAAATTATTGTTATTAATTAAGATCTGTGTTTAAATTAATATAGTGCAAATTTAAAAATCTTTATAATTAAGACCAGTTGTAATATATATAATGTTTATATATATATATATATATATATATATATATATATATATATATATATATATATATATATATATATATATATATATATATATATATATCTATATATATATATATATATATATATATATATATATATATATATAGTGAATACATTTATCAAAATTATTAGCAAAAGCCACATTATATATAAAGCAAAAATTAAAATTCTAATGTGTGATGAAAAAATACTTTACTAACTAAAATGTCCTAATACTAAAATTATTTTAGTATAAGTACTTTTTATCTAAATTTATATATCAGCAGAAGAGCAAAACTTAGAATTTAGAATGCACTCATAGTACCCATGCTGCTATATGCAAGCGATACTTGGACATTAAATGCCGATATACAGCAAAACCTGGAAACCTTTGGCAGGAAGGTATTAAGAACTATCTATGGGCCTGTACAGGAACAGGGCTGCTGGTGAACCAGATATAATTTTGAATTGTATAGGCTGTATAGCCAGACCCAGATTACCCAGGTTATCAGAAGCAACAGGCTGAGATGGCTGGGCCATGTCTGAAGAAGCCGAGAAAACCCCACTAGAATATCAACGTTTAAGATTCCCGAAGGATCCCGTGCCCGAGGAAGACCACCAACAAAATGGGTTGTCGACAATGAAAATGACCTTAAGATGCTTAAAGTTAGGTCGCTCACAAAGTGTCGCTCTGGATAGTGTGGGCTAGAAAAAGCGTGCCGTAGAGGCAGCTAAAACCTGTAATAGATTGTTACGCTATTAAAGAAGAAGAAATGCATTTTATAAAATAAATGAAATGAATTGCATTTTTTAAAAATAAGTGCTAAGACATGTATAGATATACATACATATGAATGAGGTTTCACTGTGGTACAATGAAACCTTATTCCTGTATTTCATCATTGTACACCTGTACATTAATTTTTGAATTGCCACTGATTTTATCGCTATATGTTGTATCTCATTTATATTGATTCAGTTTTACGTTTTTAATAATAAGACAATTTTTTATTTATTTATAATTTTTCACTTAAAAATAGCATGATTTTTTTAAAATTCCTATTTGGATTTATAGTGCTTTTTATTACTTTGTATAAGTTCATTTTTCTCAATTCGTTGACCTTTCTCCTAAATATTTTATTTGATAGCAATAAAAGGTGAAAAGATTTTTTGTTGCTCTGCAACAAATTATCTGTTGTCGGAAGGCACATAAGATATCAGTAAAGAGATCTCTGATCTATTAAAGTAATACTTTTGGCCCAATTCCCGTTCTTAAGTTTCGATTTCTACTTAATTAGTGGAAGGGAAGGATTTATTGAGTCACGTCCAACTTGACATGATTATAGGAATTTACCCAACAGATCATGGCGGCCTGAAATACTTAGGCATCAAGCTCGTGTCTAGAAAGTTGCTGATTCGATACTAGAACTAACAGGAAACTGTTGTATTCATTAATGGCAGCACGTAAAATAGTTCTGGATCATAATTTTCTCCAAGAAAAATAATGCCTTTGGGGATGGACAGGTTTGTTTGGGATTCTTCTTGTTTGTTCTAGCTCCTAAATTAGGACTTACTTTCATAGTGATGATGGGACTCAGTGCCTTACACGTGAGTAGCCATCAATTTCATCCCATGCAGTACTGAAAAATACAAATGTACCTAAGTAGCCTGGCATCAACAACGACAGAAGTTACATGATATCTAACATTACCTCAGACATTACAAATGATGTGAAAAATATTGCTATTTTCTTCTTTTTTTTTCTACTATAAATATAAAAATGGCATTCAGGAAAACTAAATATTCTTTTAAATGAAAAGATTAAAAGGAAGAAAGAAATGTAGCAAAAGTGACTGTTTAGTTAACAATTTTTTCTCAAGTATCTATTTGTGTTTGTGTCTGTGTGTTCACAGTTTATTTGTTGTTGTTGTCGTGAGCCAGGTAGACTGACATTATGGGATACGCTGCTTCACTTTTCCAACTGAACCATATTTAGGGGTGGAGCTCGATTACCTCAGTACACATATACCATAGGTGCCCATTTATAGGGTAGGCAACCATTCACAACCCATTCATATAAGGAAATGACTAAGACAGGATAGATAGAAAGTGCATCCATGTCAAAATCGAGATTCAAACCCAGGACCGCAGTCAGGAATGCTAACCACTAGACAAGTTGGACGGCCACAGTTTTCATAAAATTTCATAAAATATCAATGTGCTCTATTGCTATAAAAAATTCTAATTTCAGTAAAATATACCGAACTATAAAAGTTAGAGAATAGCTTTGCTATGCATAACTAAAATGGCACTTAAAATCTTCTTATTCAGAACTGTTTTAAAACGGTTGGAATTAATCAACACTCATAAAAATATTTTTATTTAAAATTTTCAAACCTGTAACAAGTCATTTTTTTTCTCACCATTTGTTACGTTAAAATTATTTATTTCAAAATAATAATAATAATAAATAAAATACCCTCAATCTTTCTGTGGATTCTTGAACAAATGCTCTTATATAAAATTTCAATTTGAGTAGCTTTTAAGGATGATTGACAAAATTATTTAATACTAAACGACATAGCATTATGAATTTAGGTAGATTCATACCTAGTGTTTTGTTTGAGTTCAGTTAAGGATTCACTTCTTATTTTACAAGATCAGTCTCAAACTTTAATTATCTATACATGGAAAATTCTTACTCTGTTTACCGAATTTTCGCTTGGGATAAAATTAAAAACGAGCAAACAAAGTGAAATAAAACTTATATTAGTATTCAATTTCTGGCTAACTTAAATCTTTGCTTCATATCGAAATTTTGATGACAGCATTCGAAATGAATTAAAAGCATAATTAAAGTTGATGTGAATTCCACTTAATGTTGTTTATACTGCAATGGGATTAACCAAGGAGAGGTCTCGCTTCAATAAAAAGAGTGGTTCTTTTTTCCCTCTTTTTAAGTTTAAAATGTATGTGTTACTATTAGAAATAGGGAAAAACATGCTCGTTAAAAATATGGAATCAAAAGTCCTGAGGTCGGTCATTGAGCAGTCACGATGGGTGTTATGCTCTGAAGAAAATTTCCTCCCCTCCAGATCAAAGTCAAAATTGAGGGAGTGGAACATCTAGTGGTGCCATCTATTGGAGGAGTCTTAGAACAAAATCATTCTTTCATCTCTGTAGTACTCTGATTAAACAGAAGACGCACCCTTCTGACTTAATTTTGTCACCGTCGGCTAACGAGCTTGACTTGTCCAAGTGTCATAAGTAACAACAATAACAAATAGGGAAATATATTTACGACATCAGATTATTTCTTCTTGTTTCTCGAGTAATTTAAAAAAAATAATAATATTTCCCGTTATTTTTTGATATTTAAAAAGAATTGCGTACACCCTCTACAGCAATTGCATTGTCCATCTTTCTCTATACATCAAATATTAAAAATGTAATTTCACCCGAATGGAAAAAGAGAGTGTGTTTGGGGAGGTAGTTATTTTGGTATGCCATGTACAAATATATATATATGTTTTCATTGTATCAATTTAATATTTGTCTTTTATTTCCTAATTAGGCAGTATTTTAGAATTTATGCAGTCATTCGAAGCACTGCTAATTAGAAAGTTAAAAATAAAATTCAAAACTGTTGTTATTTTCATAATTTTTTTCAGATATAATTTAAAAGCGCAGTAAAAGAAAAGTAAATATTAACATTCAGTTTTCCAAAGTGCTGTTATAAGAGTATATATATTCATATTATATTAAATACAAAAATCTCACAGTTTTAACAACAATTTAATGTGCCGACCGATGGCTGAGTTGTTAATGCTCCTGACTCCTGCGCCGTGGGTCCCAGGTTCGAATCTCGGTTCAGGCATGAATTATACTTTCTTTCTCAGTTTTCTCTGTCCTTTCTTCTGTGATGATGTAGGAATGTGGTCCGCCCTATAAATGGGTTTGTGGTGGTATGGCACGGACAACGCTTCTCGCCTCCGTGACTTGGTTCACAGGTGCCCGTTGGGTAATGACAAATGAGTAACATATTTTGGCCTTGTTGTAGCATTGAGTTCGTCATCTAAATGCTCACCGTTTGGGGAAAAAAACTTAATGTAAAATACTTAACGTAACGGAATTAGATTATGTTTAATTGAAAAACCCCAATTCTTGGAAATTTAATAAAAGTGACTCTAAATATATGATTTTTAGAAAAAACAATTTTGCGTTCGAAATTTGAAACATTTTAAGGTTGAGTTTTGAAAATGAATAAATTTAATATTTAGTAAAAATTAATTACTTACTATTTTCACAAGAATCCTATCCAAAATGTCAGTTCACGGAGTAAAAATAAGAAATGAAAATTTAAATAAAATAATAATTTCAAAATTGTTTACAAAAAACTTTTAAGTTGATTAAAAAATAAATTTTATTGAGTAATTTTACTGAGCCTCAATTAACTAAAGCATTTTAATTGATTTTAAGTTAAGAAAGTCTATCTAACAATTTTCGAATTTCCACTAGTATTCTCAAATTTTGGGTAAGGGTTTTCTTCGAGTATTTTACGTTCGTTTTTGTGAGTAATTCACTCTATTTTATTGAGTGATTCACTCCCATATTTTTATATTTCATCCTATTTTTCTGGATTGGAAGCAATTCGTGAATTCTATGCGACTTATATTCAAAATGTGGGTTAAGGTGAAAATTTTAGTTACCTTGAATGTTGTTTAGTGAGTTAGTGACACGCTCCACAGACTTAAAAGTTCACGGGGTCTTTGAGGGAAAAAAAAATAACTTCAAGGTCACCTTGACTCAAGTCTGTCTTGGCCCTGTCTTCGAAAAAAAAAACAAACCTGGCAATCTTCCGGGGGTGGTAATAATGCGATGTCATATACCGCTAAAGAAAAAATATTTTTAAAAAATCAGTTTCCTCACCAGTGAAAGAAAACCATCATTCTTCATTATAAAACGTAAGCCCAACGTGAATTTTTTAAGTGTGAGTTCATTTCTTGATTGAATTATGTCATCTATGATATTTCATTTAAGAAAAATGAGATACATAAAAATAAAAATATAGAACAGTTGCCTATTTTTAAAGCAATGGCATATACAGTAGGCAAAAGGATTATTTGTACACCACTTTTTTTAATAAAGTTTAGAAATATATTAGCTATTTTATGCCTTGCGATGTGTGAGCATGAGTTTGTTATTTATTTCTAAATAAAAGAAAAAAGTATGTTGAAATAATTGAAAATAAAATCTTAATCTTAAAAACTTTGAAAATTTATTGCAAAAAGCATATTTGTACACCTATATCTCCGGTAAGTATTACTATCATTTCATGTAATTTTTCACATGATAGTTTGTATTTATTAAACATTGAAGGTCACTCGAAGAGAAAATTTGATTCGTCAAATTTTCTCTTCGAGAGAAAATGGCCACGAAATCAAAAGAAATCTCTTTAGACATGAGAACTCATATTGTTAACCTTAATAAAAGTAGAAAGTCTTATCGCGAAATTCAAAAGATGGTTAAGTTACCCTTTACAACTATTAGTTACATCGTAAGAAAATATAAAAATACTGAACGTGATGAAAATGAATGCTGGCCAGGTGGCCCGAGTAAATTAACTTCAAGAAATAAACGAAGTATTGTTAAAGCAGCAATTAGAAAACCACAAATTTCTTCTCAGAAAATTGAAAGATGACCTTCTGGCATGTTCTAACATTAGAGTGACAGCTCAAACAATAAGATATGTGTTACATAGTGCTGGTTTAAAGGGTTGAACTCCGAGAAAAAAAACCAATGATCTCTGAAGTTAATAAAAAAAAACGTCTAGAATTTGCTATGAAATACAAAGACAAACCGATGGACTTCTGAAAAAAGTTTATTTTTTAGATGAGAGTAAGTTTGAAATTTTTTCAGCTCCTAGTATCCGAAAAATCTGGCAAAAAAATAAAATAGCTCTCGATAGTAAAAATGCACTTCAGACCCTGAAACATGGTGGTGGGAATGTCATGGTTTGGGGCTATGTAGCTCATGGCGGGGTTGGAAAATTATACTTTATTGACACAAAAATGACAGCTTTAGTTTACATTGATGTGTTGCGGAATAATTTATTAGACCGAGCTAGAAAATTGGATATCGGAGACACTTTCCTTTTCCAACAAGATAACGATCCAAAACGCACTGCGATAGCTAATTAAAACATGGCTGCTTTATAATGCGCCAAAGCTTTGAAATTCCACCACAATCCCCGGATATAAGTCCAATTGAAAATTAGTGGATGTTACTGGTTGCTCAAGTTTGAAAAAAACTATTACAAATAAAAGTAATTTGAAAAAAGCACTCATGGAAGCTTGGGAAGAAATAGATCAAGAAACCAACAAAAAGTTAATAGAATCAATGCCAAGACGTCTTGAACTAATTGTAAAAGCTAATGAAATGCATAAAAAGTATTAAATTTCTATAAAGTATAATTATAATTATGTTTAAAATTTGTCGCTAAGTAAATGTACAAATACTCTTTTTGTATAGTTTTTAAAAAGTTTTATTCATTAATCAATTAAAGTTAACGTGATTGTTTTTTTGTTGATATTTTATTATTATTTTACCTCAATGGAAAATATTTCTGTGCAGTTTTATATAACTTAGTTACCTTATTTTATTTTGCTATAAAATTTCAAAATTGAAGTGTACGAATAAACATTTTGTCAACTGTATTTAGTTTTATTGTTTAACTAGGTAGTTTCTACTTTATACTTTCCTCATTAAAAGTAAGAAGTGTCTTTAGCAAAAATATACTTAATATTGTCTTTAAAACTATCGAAAAAGATTCGAAATAAGGAAGTTTCGTTGTAATATAATTTTTAATTAGTATACTTTGAACTGGTATAATGCTGAAGATATGCATATAAAAATTGCAAGATAAAAAAAGTTGATTTATAAATGTATTAAAATTTTCATTGCTTTTATATGAAAACATATTCATTCAAAATAATTTTTCCCAATTTGTTATTATATTTTAAATAAAATGTCTAATAGTAGGAAACAATTATAAACAAATTAATGTGATAAATGGAAGAAAAATTTAAACTTATTAGAAAAAACTTTTTTGGCAAATTCATTGTTGAAATTTCTAAAATTACTACAAATTCTTAAAATGATAATATTAATTGAAATGTGAGTATATTCTTTTTAAGTTTCAACTAAATGGATTAGTGCAAAATATCCTTTGAGTCTTGAACAAAAATAAATAAATGTAACTCAAGTAATTTAAGATATATGCTTATATTATCACGAGCCTAATTGTAAGATAGACGTAATTAAGCCTAACTTCAATAAATATTGTAATAGGCTACGAATTTTTGAGGTCGAAAATCTATGAAAACTAAAAAGAATGTTGGTAGCTCATTAAAAGACTTGTTGGTAGCTCATTAAATGAAGAAATATGTGACATTTTATTGCAAAAACTTAAAAATCCTTTCATTTTCGCATATAAGAAAGTGGATTTTAAAAAAAAATATTTCGATTATTACACAAGTTTAAGATTTTGTTTTAACAAAGAAAATTTTTTAAAGAAGCCTTATTAGCTCTGTAATGTAATTTTAGTTAGAGAGAAAAATTCATAATAAATGAATTATAAAGACGTCTATAGACTCAAGTTTAGAGTGTTTTTGGAAAACACTCAATTCTATGAGGATATTTTCTTAGAATCATATTTCATTTTTTAACAATTTTTGTTATGTTTTATATAACAGTATTATAATTTAAAACAGAGAATGAATCGCAGTTATAATATGAATAGATATAAATTTTTGAGTATTATTTACTTCATGTAATCGAAAAGGAAAGCCAGGTGGCCTAGTGATAGAGTTTCTCGCTCCCAAGGCACAGGTCCGAGGTTCGATCCTTCGGCTGGATAAGATCGACTCTGCCTTTCATCCCTTCAATGGGTGGATAAACTGAGTACCCAAGCATGCTTGGGAAATAAATACTGGGGGTTTCGCGTAAGACTGACCACCTAATCGGGTCATATGCTTCGCACCCTTGGGGCTCTTGGTCAAGAAAACAGAGATAGGCACTGTAGTCCTTGGTACACATGGATTTTGTAGTGCCACAGAGATTAGCCTAGTTTATATAATCGAAAATCCTGCTTCAGTGAAATGTCAAAAGCAGCTTGATTTTAAATATTTCAGGTTGATGGTTGGAAAAAACCATTGCAAGTCTGCATACTGTCACATAAAAACCACTGCGTTTGAAAAGTTGTTTTTTTTTTTCTTTTTTTCCGTTTTTGCAGCAACTATAATTCAGAATAAGGAAACAATTTTTATTGAATTCATATTTCATAATCCCCTCCTAGTCCTATATTAAAAACTAACGGTATACCTCCAGTGCAATTTGTTCTGGAATTTTGGATTCAACCATTACAACTGATATTTTTATTAATTACTTTAACCTTAGCTAATCTAATTTACAGAGGAAAATTCTTTTGACAAAGATAGCGGTGCAGAGGAATTGGTCATGATAAATACCTTTGAAATGAGATTTAGTTAATCTCGGATTTGGATTATACTTGAAGTAAGGATCAATATTACCCTAGAGCTTGAGTCAAAATAATGAAAATATTAGAGCATACTAATCGATTTCTGTATGGCTAAAACAACTGTGTTATATTGCTATTATAATTCATAGTAGATACTCTACAGAGGATTGACACAATGTTTTCGCAGATGGTTCTGCAGATAATGCTACAAAAAATGCTGGTGCTGGAGTGTATTCACAAGATTCTAGTATAAGCTACCGTGTATGTAAATACTGCAATAATTTTGATGGCAAGTTTGCCTCTATAGCTCATGCAATTGACAAATTAAGAAGAATCCATGATCAAAAAATTGTTTTCCTTTGTTTTCACTGACTGTTATTCTTCCGCTTACTAATCTAAATTATTATTATAATAATGCACTAATCCACTCTTGCAGAATGAAGCTACACGAACTCATTGAAATCAAGGATCGCATTGCGCTTTAATGGATCCCGAGCCACTGCGATGTTTTTGGAAATGAGCAGGCAGACAGTCTTGTAAAAGCTGGTTCCCTTATGATCCAGCTAAATCCCCCGTTGCATTTACGTAACATCAAAAGTGTAATTCTCAGTAAAATAAAGGAGGGCAGAGTTCCCCTTTATGCTGATGTGGCTGTGGACAGGCAATAAAAACTCTACTTGATGGGAACAATAAAATCCCTGGCTCCTCACCACGAGCTGTTGGTATCGCTTGTTTCGGGGTGACAACTGGACATGACTATCTACATAGGCATCTGCATCGAATAGGTGTAATGGACTCTGCTCACTGTCCATTGTGCAATCATGATGATATGGATGCTGCTCACCTCAAGAACTGCCCTGTAGTTTTAAAATTTATGACTGAAAGCTCTTTTGAGGCTACTAAAGAACTTTATTCTTATTTTCATACTTGTTCATCTTTTTATTGGGCTGCTCGTTGATTAATGTAAGAGATGTCGAGAACGGGCGTAGAATTAAAAAGAAAAACATTGCTATTAAGGACAGTTACACGTGTTATACCAACACTCTTTAATTTCAATTATGAGATCATTTGATGCTATTTCTTTACTATCTCAATATAATGAAAAAAAAGATCAATTTTTGAAGTCAGCTTTCAAAGTATATGAGAAGCAAAGATATGTCATTTTGAAGATGTTATACCTTAAAGAATTCCTCTGGTTTCATATATTGGGTGATACGTTTAATATATAGGGTATTAAATTGCAAAAATATCTATAAAGTAAATTTAGTTCGTAATATCATCCAAAAGAAGCATTTTATCGAAGTTTTCCTGCTATAAAAATATTTTAAAACAACATGTGCTTCTAAAATGTGTGAAGTGAATAATATACAGCATCGCATTTAATTATCCAAGCTTAAATAATTAAAAAAAAAATCAATAAAATTTACAAGGTTTTGCACAGTAATTTTTAAGTATGTCTTTTAAGCAGAAATTTATAGGTTTTTACTCTGTTTTTATACAGGATATCTCAAAACGATCGCATAAGCTATGCACAGCCAGATTCCTCGTTGGGAGTATATAAAAATTGCCCAAAGAAGTGTTCCTGTACGATCCATAGTTAACGAGAGAAATACGAAAAACAAAGTATGACGTCACTTCGGGTGCAAGAAAAAACTTTATTGCACATATCAGCAACAATATTTGCATATCTTTTCAGACGATAATGCTTATAACATTCGCCGCGCATGTCGCTTCGTGCATCTGCGCGTGCCATGGATGCGCACGTAGTGACAACACCAATGGATTTAGCTGCTCGTCTGCATGATGCTTTCACTTCGGTGGATCCCTCGATGCTGCAACGTGTGATGACAGCCTTTCCACGGCTTTCTCAAGCCTGTCTCGACATGCACGGTGGTGGACACTTTGAATATCTACTTTAAATTGTGCATATACTGGTGTTGATATGTTCAATAAAGTGGTTTTTCTTGCACCGGAAGTGACGTCATACTTTGTTTTTTTCGTATTTTTCTTGTAAACTATGGATTGTACCGGAACGCTTCTTTGGGCAGTTTTTATGTGCTCCCAACGAGGAATCTAGCTGTGCAGAGCTTATGCGTTCGTTTTGGGACACCCTGTATTAAAGGTATGAATTTTTATACTATTATGTGTAATAATTATATTTATTGGTAATGAGAGACATAGAGAGAAACAATTTAACTATTTTATGAAAGAAAACCCAGTAAATAGAGAAGAATTCTGTCCTTAGACCTATGGTATTGGCTTGATTATATGAAAATGTAGGAGAATTAAAAAAATGTAGGGTCTAAGTTTTAAGAACCCTATTGTTGGAAGATAAATGTAATGGAAAATAAAAGGAAGAAAATGCTCTTAAATAAAAAAAAGTCCTATAAAACTGATACATCTTAAATAGTTTTAAAATAATATAATAGATTTAATTGTGTAACGATTATGCCAATTTATTGCAATTTCCCCACTCTTTGATTAATATTTAAAAACTAATAGTAGACAATTAGTTTTGAAATGAATCTATAATAATTTTAAAAGTTTATAATATATATATATAACACACATATATATTTATATATATATATATATATATATATATATATATATATATATAAGATCTCTTATTTTTCTTACAGATTGAAAATACACATAACCATTCATTGAAAAGCCATTCATCTTAGACAGTAAAAGAACTGAGAAATAGTGATTGAAAAATGGAAGAGGTTCAATTGCTAGCAGGAAGTAATTTTTGAGTATTATTGAAGTAAGTAATAGTTTTTACATAAATTTATATTTTCTTCAAAAAGTTTTTTTTTTATTTCTTACTAAACAGCAATAAAAGTGTTTCAGATTTTCTTTCTCAACATGTTATCAATCATTACTTGTTTTTATACTATTCAAAATAAAATATGAAAGAATATTTTTTCCCGATTTTCCAAATTCACAAATACGATAAAAAATTCTTACATTTCCTCTACTGATTTTAATATAATATGAATGTAGGTCTACATTCTTATAAAAAAAATATAAAAATAAAATAATAAGAATAAAAAAAAAAAAATAAATAAAAAAGTATTGAGGAATTTTATGATTATAATATTGTGTAGCATGACAGAAATATTGAAGACGAATTTTAATAAAATGTATTTATTAAACATCAGAATTGAAAATCTCAAACTATACATTTAAACTTTATATCCCTTTGCTATCTCCTCGGTTTCCAAATGTAGTCCATCTTAAATTTTTTTTAATTCATCGGTTTAGATCATGGATTACCAAACTTTTTTCTCTCGTGGACCACTTTAAAAATTTTATTATTTTCGGTATGCCCCCAGTACTGCTACATTTCTACTGTATTCCCAAAACTCCTAAAAAATATCACCCTAAATTTGGGGTGTTAAGAAGGTAAAAAAGTAGCACATTTTCTTGTGTCCTATTTATTAAAATAATACTTGTGGTCATACAAAATGATAAACAGTTATTATTACAAACAATAAACAATAGATAAAAAATTTATTTTTGATTTAAAATGTAAATCAACAATAAAAAATAGTCATATACTTTTAATGAGACGAATGTACTTGATGAATTACGCACGGGTGGCACTTTGCAAGTCTCGACATATGGTGTACACTTGTACTATTACCTAATGTTCTGTTCAGTTCTATGTTTGAACTGAGTCTCGTATATTTTTGAGTACCTATCTAGTGAATGATGCTACCTTCCTACGTTGATAGGTAAATCCAAGCCCAAAAAATGTTTCGTGGGACCCCGCTTACAACTTGTGAACCCCTGTTTTCTTTTCACGTTTACGTGGAACCCCGAGTGGTCTCCTACGGACCCCTGGGGGTCCACCTGGACCACTTTGGGAACATATGGTTTAGATCAACACTTTTTAGTCATTTTTCCATTTATTTAACTAAAATGCAGCAAGTTTTTAAATAAGAAGCCGGACTGAATATCATCTATATATAATAAGAGAATTAAACCTTGGCTATTGAAAAAGATCGTGAAGCATCATCTTCAGCAAAGCTTAGTCCTATATCAGATTGAATGCAGCGTTTATTTTACAGTATAAAAAGTATCGAAATGAATTTTCATTTTGAGGTATACTAAAGAAGAAGAAGAAGAAGAAGCAATTTTGTATGAAATCAAGAACGAAATAGCAGTTTCGTCTGATTCAACTTTTGGGATTGATTTTTCTCTCTTCTACCGTTTCTTCAGCCACTCGAAATATTTGATTTCGGATATTAAGTTCCGAAGTTTCGATGGGTTCTTCTGGATAGAAACTATTTTTATTTCTATATAACTTATGATTTTTTTTCGCAAAAGTAAAACGAAACTGGATCATACAATAAACGTTCGATTGAAATTTGAACCAATTAAATTCACGATTGGTAGAATTTTGTATCGAGGAATTTTTTATACTAATGGAAATATGATTTTGGCAAGAAAATAATTAAAAATACAGTGAATATTATGTTAAATATTTTCGTTAATTCAGCAGTATAGTATTCTATTTTGATATTTAAAGCAAATTATTAATTGATAAAAAAAATATATTAAATTTGTATATCAATATCAGAGAAAAGTTATGAATTTCACGTGATTAAATCTTAATTTTCAAGCAAAAAAATGAACTCAGTGATGCGACACACCATATGGGTGTCAAGGGCTGCAGTGCATATTATCTGTTTACATGATCTAGGATCCTAAGGAAAAAAATAAACTCAGTGACGCGACACACCATATGGGTGTCAAGGGCTACAGTGCATATTATCTGTTTACATGATCTAGGATCCTAAGGAAAAAAATAAACTCAGTGACGCGACACACCATATGGGTGTCAAGGGCTACAGTGCATATTATCTGTTTACATGACCTAGGGTCCTAAGGAAAAAAATTAACTCAGTGACGCGACACACCATATGGGTGTCAAGGGCTACAGTGCACATTATCTGTTTACATGACCTAGGGTCCTAAGGAAAAAAATAAACTCAGTGACGCGACACACCATATGGGTGTCAAGGGCTACAGTGCATATTATCTGTTTACATGACCAAGGGTCCTAAGGAAAAAAATAAACTCAGTGACGCGACACACCTTATGGTTGCCAAGGGCTACAGTGCATATTATCTGTTTACATGACCTAGGGTCCTAAGGAAAAAAATAAACTCAGTGACGCGACACACCATATGGGTGCCCATATATGTTTACATGACCGAGAGACCTGCGATGCGAAATATATATTTCAATTAAGTGGTCAGCCTAATGTGATTTCACTAGTGCTTAGTTCCCAAACACGCTTGGAACTCAGTTTTATCGACCCACTGAAAGGATGAAAAGTTGAGTTGACTTTGCTCAGCCTAAGGATCGGGCCTCAAGCCTGTGTTGTGGGAGCGTGAAACGGTGCCGTTATGCTAATGGCTTTAAATTTCAAAGAAAATGCTGTTAAATTGAAAAATATGGTCTAATAATCAAATTTACGAAAATTGCTATTAAAATTACTTCTTTGTCATCTACAAATAGTTGGCTTTAACTCAGAAGAATGTTGTATTCAAAATATACATTATATTTCATCTCAATGTAATTAAAATCTACAATTTGTTAAATATATCCATCATATATAATGAGATGCGATGAATTAACAATTTTTCAGAATTGAATTGAAACCGAAAGAGTATATTTTAGGGGAAGTGATTCCAGAAATTATTATTTTCTCTTTTAATCTCCTATTTTAACTTGTTTTGAAAGAATATAACAATATTAAATAAATTTTAAGAAATGATTTCCTAAAATAAAAACAATTCTTCAATCTCCATAGTTAAGTCAATTCCATCAATGTCCGAGAATATTGTGGATTCATTGCCAACAATTCTTGTATCAACTTACAATATTTGTATCTATAGTATCGTATTAAATGCTCGCAATACAGTGTATATTTATTGAAATTACTAAATACCAGTTTCCCGGACCGGTACAGGTGCCGTATAATCGATGATTCCAAATTCTGAAATTTTTTGGCGATGAAGTAATGTTGCCAAGATGACGCATCGTGACGTGCGCGATGAGGTAAATACTAGGGTTACAAAAATAAAATTTTTTCATAATTCTTATATTTTCCATATATATGACGTAATAAAAACGAGGTTGCCGTATGCATAAGAAAATCCGCCAAAATATCACCAATCTCAGAATTTGTCATCCTGGATTATATGACACCTGTGCCCCCGGGCTGATATTCTTTTCTTTATTCTCAGCCTATATATGATTGCACAAATATTTACTAATATTTATGACATCATGGAGGATGTAATCTTATGTTTTTTTATTTTCTTCTTATGTTTTCCCCTTTAATAATTAATTTAACACTTTTATTTTAAATTTGTATAAGTGAGTGTATTCTCCTGTTGAATAGAAGGTACAGATGTCGTATAAACCAGGATGCCAAATTATGAGTTTCGTGTTTTTTTTTTTTTTTTTTTGATGGATTTTTATACATACGTGGCAACCTGGTTTTTATTGCGCATAGATATGGAGGCTTATAAGAATTATGCCGATAATTCTATTCAAGCAACCTTAGAATTTAAGTCATCAAGCACGCCTTAATCTTGGCAACATTTCACCAAAAAAAAATTATCACCAAAAAAATTTAAGAATTTAACATCATGGATTATATGGCATCTGTGCGAATAAAAACCAGTTTGATTACTTATTCAGGTTATTACTGCTTTAATATGATATCATTTTTGTTTCTTTATGAATAAATTTCCTCTAAAAAGTTATAAAGCATTACGAAACATTTGATTTGCTTTGAAATAATGAATTTCTGTATGTTCCTGCACATTAAAGTATTCCATGAAAAGGCATAGAGTGGTTTGTGAAAAGAACGGAAAAAGTTTAGTTTTCTATGATAGTAATAATATCCATTACTTCCATAATAATTACTGTTGTAACAGTTATTACAATAATGAAATTAGTATATATTCTAACATAAAAAATATATTGGAACAATATAATCATTGTTAAAATGATAAAATCTACATAAATTAACGCATTATATGAAAAATGTTAATTCAATCGATAAGATCGTGCAACTATTAAAAATGTAAATTCTTCTATGTTTCTAGATCTTATATGGTGATATCTTTAAATCAGTGTATTTCCTTATTTTTTTTCTTCGATAGTAGAACAAAATATCTACTGTATGTTGCATGATAAAAAAATACTTTTATATAAATTTCTAAGAATTCAATTTTCAGAAGAATAAAAATTACGTACAAAACTACATTTATTGAAAAATTATTTTGAGCATAATTCAAATTATGCTCAAAACTTATTTTATATATACTTTGAAAAATATTTTTTGCCACATTAAATTTCTATAAAAAATTTAATTTATATATATATATATATATATATATATATATATATATATATATATATATATATATATATATATATATATATATATATATATATATATATATATATATAATTATTTACAATGAAGTTTAAATATTGGAAATTCAGACTGTCTTGGAAATAGAAATTAAAGGAAATTTAGAAACAAAACACATGTTTTCACTTTAATTCTAATACTCGCTTTAGAAATTGTCGGAGACAGTGTTTTCAAAACGGGGGTAGGGAAATCCGCATAATATTAGGAAATTTATTTCCTAACTTGGTTGACTTTGATTATTAAACTAATTTTTTTTCATTCTACATTCCTGGTTTCTGAAATTCGCTTCCAAATTGTAAATTAGAGGGCTGAGTGACCACAAAAAAATGTACATGTTTTTAGAGATATTCATTTACATATTTCAACGACATTTAAGATAATATGTATCTTGAATTTAAGTATATTTTACTCTTAGAACTGTTTCATAGATATCAAAAATTAACATTAAGTACATTTAGCCTTTTGGGCACATGTGCCGTATAATCCATGATTCCAAATTCTAATATTGGTGATTTTTTGGCGGATTTTCTTTTGTATCTGGCAACCTCGTTCTTATTACTTCATACATATGAAGACCTATAAGAATTATGTGCAGAAAATTCTATTTTGATAACCCTAGTATTTCCGTCATTGTGCAGGTCACGATACCTCATATTGGCAACTTTTTTTCATCGCCGAAAAAATTCAGAATTTGAAATCATGGATTATACGGCACCTGTGCCGGCTTTTGTGTGCTTAAAATTGTTTGATATAACGAGGATAGGAAAAATAAATTATATTTTCTGTATATTATACTATTTTATTCTGTATTCAATGTTATTTTTTTAATACAAAGTAAATGTTTTTGTTAAATAGTTTAAAACTATAAAGTAAATAAGAAAGTTCTTGCCGTTTTCGCGTTGGCATTGAATGAATTGAGAATAAATTTGCAAAATGGTGAATGATGGGGTTGAGACACGGTTAGTCGAGAATAGTTGTGCTTAAAATTGTCATCGTTTTAAAAGCATCGTTTTCATCTATCGTTTTAAAAGCAGGTCCACAGCGCAATGGTAACTCATACATATGCGAAGAGAAATCGTTGTATAGAAGGAGCTCATTCGGTGTTGTTTGCTTTATAACTTCAAAGTGGGGCTTATGAGCTGATGCATCAAATCGCCGAATATGTCAAGCGTTTGAGGATAGTGCTGTAAATGAATCACAAACTCATATCGGGAGATTTGTCCTACTGTGATGAAGCTGGTGTCTGGTTGACTTGTCGTCAAATGGTTCTCTATGAGTTACTACCAACTGGCCAAACGGTCACAGGTTATCTAAACTCGCAACAGTTGAAACGTAAGTAAGACATTGCAACAGAAGGAGCCAGCAGTGGTCAATCGCAAGGATGTACTATTTTTAGCCGATAACACTAAGCCTCATGTCGCGTGGGTGGCCAGGAATACCATACAATAACTTAATTGGGAGACTTTATGCCATTCTCCTTACTTACCTGACCTTGCCCGATCAGACAATTATCTCTTCTATTTCATGCACAACCATTTTTGTGGAAAATCCTTCGCCAATGAAGTAGAGTCGCGCCAAACACTCGCGGACTTTTTTGCGTTTAAAACCTCCGAGTTTTACCTCAAAATAATTGTACAACTGGAAACATTGCCAAAAAAATGCTAAATGCCGATGGTGATTAATACAGGGACTAACAATTGACTACACTTTCTGTAAGACATGCTCTTTTGGGTGACTAAAAACGATAAAAAATTGTTTTGCTTACCTTGTATATTGTATTTCATTTTACAACAAATTCTTATTATACCCTGCTTATGATATTAGAAAAAGTTTCAATAGAAAAAAGCGTCGATTAATAAAAAAAAAACATTGCAATATTAAAGTATTGCTGTGCCATAATATAAGCAGTGTAATATATATGAAGGGATTTCTAAATATGGCAATAAAGTATTGTATAAAATTTTAAGCAATATTAATAAAATTAATATAATTTTTATTTCATTTTTCATCATCTAAATATAAAATTATAAAAATGCTTTATGTATTTTTTCCATACTGGAAAAATAAAATACTTTAGTATTCAGAGAATAAAATTATACGCACTCCTCTAGCTCGAAATATTGTAAAATATGATTATATATATATATATATATATATATATATATATATATATATATATATATATATATGCACACATTCATTTACTTTTGAAACAAGTTTGTCGGATAACTGAGGGTTAGATAACGGAGAATGCATTACGAAATGTTGAATGCAATGAATTGTTATAAATCTAAATTTTTTTTTTAAATCTGTGCCACTAATTTTTCACGCATCATTTTAGCGCACAATCAAATATTTATTAACTTCTAAGATTATACAGAACGTAAAATAAAGTTACTTGAAATTTTATAAACGGAAATTGACACATTCAGCATTCTAAACAGTCTCGTTATTGTTCTTTTTTTTTTTTTTTTGTTTTTTTTAGCGTTCTTTCTCTTTTCTGCTTTTTAAAACGCGTTTCACTCCTCCGCTGGCGCCATGTTGAAATCATTACTGTATCATAAATCCTGTATTTGAGGCATAAGAAATGTTGAGACATGCTTCATGGAGTATTTTAAATTTTTCACTTTAATATGTTTTCAAGGAATTTTGGTATATATAGTACATTTCATATTTATATTTTATCATACTTAAGTTAATAATGGAAAGTTTGATTTCAACAAATTTAATTTTAAATTTTTTTTTAAATTTTAAAATGTAACAAATACAAAAATTGGTTTGTTTGTTACATTTTTCTCAACAATTGAGAACAGTTATTTTTAGTTTTATTTTACATTAGTTTTAAAATTAATTGTATAAAAATTTCACACACACCTTAAAGCAAATGTAATTAGATATAATTCTAGAATCAATGAGAACATGCATAGGCGAAAACGGAAAATTACAAGTAAATAACTTCTTTTATTTAATGAAATTAGTTAACGTAAAAATCAATTGTTTTATTCAGTGAACATTAAGACTCCTTAACGCAATAAAACAATTATGACGATATTTATATTTTTTTAGAGATAGAAAATAAAAAATAAATAAAAGAATATTAAGGAAAATAGAATAAAAGAGAATGCATTAAATTAAAATCCTTATAATAAAAATCTAATTGCTCATCTTGAAATTTTTTTTATCCTATTAACTAAAAGCACAATTTTATGGTCGATTTTCATCAAGTAGCAAAAACCCTTTTAGAAAGATTAGGGAAAAAAATGGAATTCTGAAAAAAAGAAGGAATTTAAAAATATATCATAATTCATTATTTAATTGCATTGTGATGTAACTTGTGCTTTAATAATTTTTAGAAACTTGCGTATAAAAAGCTCAATTTACTGCTTTAAATAACGCTGGGTTGCCATAAAAAATATTCTGACTAAGCTACTGGAATTCAATTACGCCAAATAGCTTTTGTTGCTTAACCGGGAAAGCAACAGCAGGTGTTTTAAATATTAAATCTTATACTCTCTTTCTTTTTCAATAAATTATTGGCTCTGAGCCAAAAGTTTTTTTTTTTTTTTTTTCCTCTTTTTATTTTTCTGGAGCTTTCGTTTAGCAGGTAAAAATACTATAGATAATTTCTTCATATTGATAACATTTATGCTTAATGTGACAATGAATATGTATTTTAATTTATCATAAAAAATTGACATTCAAGGGTAATTTTTTATGTATATATTGTAATCTGCGTAATTAATTGCCTAGTTTCTTAATATTTATTAAAGTAATTCATCTGATTTTTAGTATTAAGTTAAAATTTAAAATAAATTAAGAAAAGAGGAAAATGATTGTAAAATTTTTTAAAAAGCTCATCACTTTTATAATAATTAGGCATTTTAAAATTGAAAATTCTATAAAAATATCATAATTAGAAGAAAATTTTTAAGGTCGGAGTTTGAAATGCATTAGTCTTAATATTTAAAAGAAATTGCTTGCAAATATTGAAATTATTAATTAAGAAACTGAAATAGTTAATGAAATTTTTTAAATTTCAAATCGTCCTTACCGATTAAAAGCGGATTTTTTTGTTTTGTCTTTTTCATTTTGCTTTTTCTTCTGTTCTACTGTCAACGTGTTAATGGTTTGAATCAATAGAAAATTGTTTCTCAAATCGATGCTTTGGACCTTATACAAGATATCATTTCATTAGCTAAATGAACCTCGACACAATTATCAGATATTCGATGATGAACTTCGCCTTGTTTGCTACCGCTAGAAGAATGCGACTTCGTCGACCAGACGGATTTACGACGCCGTCTCAATACGATATCGTAATTAATTATGTTTGATAAAGATAAAATATTATCTGACTTCATGGTTATTTTAAATAAATGAGAATTGCAATAAAGTGATATCTTTATCTAAACTGGAACGAAAGGAACAACCACTTTATAGTTAATAAAAAAAAATTTTTCATATACGTTTCACGTTTTGAAATGTTGTTGATACTCAATAAAATAAAAATACGTTTGACATTTACAATTTACGTAATGATTTATTTTAGTAAATAAATAAATCGTTTTTATGGACGCTTTATTTCTAAATAAATATTATTTATTTACTAAAATAAACCCACCATTTTTATGGACAATTTAGCAGCGATACCGTATAATCCAAGCTTCCAAATTCTGAATTTTTTGGCGATGAAGAAATGTTGCCAAGATGATTTTGTAGTGTGTTTTGTGATGTGTGCGATGTCTTAAATACTAAGGTTGCCAAAATAGAATTTTCTGTTTAATGTTTTATAGATCTCCATATCTATGAATGTAAAAATCAATTGCCATATACATTAGGAAATCCGCCCAAAAATCACCGAACTCAGAATTTGGCATCCTGGATTATACGGCATCTATGCCGACAATTTTTGTAAATAATCGTTTAATACTTTTTTTTAAAATCGTCGGACAAAAACTAGTTTTTTAAAAATCTATTATAGAAAATAACTGTGACAGTTTCAGTTATTCTGATTCTTCATTTATAAGCTGAGTTTATATGCCATTGTGAGTTTTGTTTTTAAAGGTTGTTCTCTACATTTTTCAAATGGTCACGGGGCTTTCAATTTCATTTCGAAAGATTTCTTACAAGGTAACCAAAAACGTTCTTGTCGTTGAGCAAATTAATGAATCATGTAAGTTTAAAAAAAAAAAAAACTTACAGTGAGTAAGGAATACCAATTTCTATATGAATCCTATTCGACGGAACACTACCCATCAGTCCTAAATTTGTACTATAATAAAGTCAAATGAAAGTGTCCAAGAAGATAATTCGGCACAGGTGCCGTATAATCCAGGATGCCAAATTCTGAGGTTGGCGATTCTTTTGGCGGATGCATTTGGCTTTTCTGTTATGCATTTGGCAGTCTCGTTTTTATTACGTCATACATATGAAGACCTATAAGAATTATGTAGAAAATTCCATTTTGGAAACTGTTGTATTTTCGTCATCGCGCATGTTACGATACATCATCTTCGCAACATTTCTTCATCGCCAAAAAATTTAGAATTTTGAATCATAGTACGGCACCTGTGCCGATGATTCGGTGTTGTTTGCTTCATGGCTTCAAAGTAGGCTTATCGGCAAATGCATCAAGTCGCAAAATATCTCAAACATCTTAGGGTAGTGCTGTGATTGAACGTACTGCAAAGCATCAGTTTAAAAATTCAGTTTTGTAGGTAGGACGATGAAACAGACTTGTGCCAAGAATTCACGAACTTCATTGCTTCCAAACCACCGAATGTTATCACAATAGGATTGCAGAGCAGAAGGAATTTGCAGAAGATGCCAGATGACGACAGACATAATTTTGAATCTTAATTGTGATTAGATAAACTTGATTGTGGCTACACTTTTTGTAAGTCATTTTCTTTTTTGTTTAGATGGCAACAAACTTATTGGTTGATTCCTATTTCGCTTTCTCACATTTATTATTAATAAATACATTTTTGCAAATCTTAAAGTAGTTTAAAATTACAAACTTTTTTTCTTTTTAATGCCCTACTACTAAAACTATTCTCTCATTCACAGTGACCATGCCCATGCATGATGAGGTTAGGAAGGGATGGGGGCACGTAGCGGGTGTGCCTTCGTTGGCCCGAAAGTAAATGGGTTTTCGTAAGTTAGAAGCTAGAATTAAGCCGAAGAATCCCAGACTTGGCCTAACTCTCAAAGCAGTACCATTTCGCATGGAAGACACTGCAGCCACAACATGTTTTACGTTACTCAGCAGCAATAAGTGATCACGACAGATCTTTAGTTGGTTTGGAATTCGAAGTCTCTAATTTCCGATGACGAGAGCGAATGCCTTAACCAATCAGACCATCGCAATTTCCCTAATTTTATTATTTTATTATTTTTTTTTCCATATAAAAATCACTATAGATGTGTTTCTTAAATTAAACAATAAAGCATTTGCAGACTTTTCTTATAGTTGCAATTAGATAGTCAAATACAGCTTTTAAAAGATTTCCAAATCAAATTTTACATTTTTTTCCAATCTCTTAAAATTGTCTTTCAGTTAATATATATTTTTTCAAGCAAGAAATGTAACCCATAAGTAATTATTTTTTTTTTACAAAAAATAATTACAAAAAATTATTCTTTTTAATTTTCTTCGTGCAAAATATATCGGCAATAAAAAGAAGTTTAAAGAAATAAATCAACTTTTTTTTTTTTTTTGAATTTATTTTTAAAGATTTTTGAGAAGATTGTATAATTAATTTTTAATATTATTGTGATTAAAATGACCGTTTTTAAAACTGGTACCATTAATAGATGATTCATCATCTTAGTTGAAAGAAAAGTTTTTTGAGATGTAATTTTTTCTTTGAAAAAATGTTTGATCTTGATGGATTTCTTTTCGCACGCGTTCAATTTTAAAATTTTTCTCAATAGATTATAATTAATTTTTATTAAAGCATTTTTTAAATTTATAAGTCTTCTCTCTACATGTATCATCTTTTATGTTATAAATATTATAATACCTTAGTGCGTTATAGTAATTAGTAAATTTCCTTGGATCAAGAAGTCGTCATAACGATTTCTTACTATGAATATTTGATTAAGAATATAATGGTCCAATATATATATATATATATATATATATATATATATATATATATATATAGAGAGAGAGAGAGAGAGAGAGAGATTAAAAATATTATATAATAAAATGTTAAAATATCTAGTGTTAATCCTAGATTTTATCAATTTTGACACTATATAATTAAAACTATAATTAAACAATTATAATTAAAAAATTCTTAAAAATTAAAATTGGAGAAGAGCATGAATGATATTTAGTATACTGACGCTTAGTTTTCTTATGTAAGAGCTTCTTATTTTACAATACACGGAGCAAAAAATTAAATCTAAAATTTTTATTTACAAATTCTTCATAAAATTTAGATTTTTTTACATGGTTTAATGGAATTAAATTATAGAATTAAAACGATATAGAATTATATATATATATATATCATATGTTTTAAAAGCTTTCATATTTCTTATAGTGCAAAAATTTTCATTCGAGGAAAATTATCGTTTTTTCTTCGTGATTTGTTTTGAGTTGTATATATTTGAAAGGAGAGATTAGTGTCATTAATTAATTTAATAATTATTATTATTAATTAAATCATTAATTTTTCTTGGCGAAACTGTATATTATGTGCAGATTGGTGAACAATTAATATGTGATAAGCATCGTGAAGATTAAAAATTTGAAGTTTAGGATAAATTTTATCACAATTATAAATTTATCATATATATATATATATATATATATATATATATATATATATATATATATATATATATATATATATATATATATATATATATATATATATATATATATATATATATATATATATTTACTGATTGAAACTTAAAATCTCCTCTAATTTCTATGACAATAAAGATACTTATTTCAGCAATTTAGCACTTTAGCGAATCGCCAAAAAAATTATCTTATTGAAACTTATTTTATGCTATGTGAAAGACATAAGTTTATTCAGCTACTTTAATTCAATGTTTAAAATATTTATTTAATGATAATGAATTGATAACATAATTATAAAATTTGCTTTTATAATTATGTAATTAATAAATTATCACAAAGCAATCAAGCAAATATTGCATCAAATTCTTGGGTCCAATAAGCAATTTAGGCAATTTGATAATTTGTATTGTATTTTTATAATATAACTATCTTGTTATTGTGCTTCCTCCTACGACCATTTTTAAATTTTGAAATCCAGTACAAAAGAAAATATAAAAATCAAAGCTCCAGTTCGCAATCATCCAAAGGCATCATAAACAATGCTGGGGAAATTACGACGCTCAATTTGATCCAAGGCTGAATATTTTAGCACGCTCCTTCGATCAAACTGACATCTTCATCTGGAAGCGTACTTGCGAGAAATGGCGATTGTAGATTCTTGGGGTGTGTTGGAAAGAATAGCCTTTTCTTGTCATTTTTCTCCACCCTTATCGACTTGTGGTCTTGTTTGAATAATAATCGATTTAACAAAAGCACTGAGCTAGAGTCATTTGATAGTAACAAGTGAGGAAGTCATTAAAATAAGTGTCGCCCCATTGTGTTCGATCTGAATTGCTTTTCCTTAATTTGGTACGTTTTGCTCCCTGAAAGCTGTATTGTAAACTATGTCAGAAAATTTATGGAATCATTTATTCGAAGGATATAGATTAAAATATAATGAAAAGCATAGATAAATGGCATCGTTTTTCTTGTTAATTGAGGCATACTCAATAATTACTTTGAGGAATAATTATTGAAATATGTGAACAACTAAGTAACTGAATGTTAATAAAACAAAATAATAATAAAACTGTATGTTACAAGATTAATAATAATTAACTGCAATAAAAAATTCAGAAAATTGGGTTTCTTTGTTTATTAAATTTTATATAGAACAATTATCTTTTATTTTAAAATATTCAATAGTTACTCAAATCATTTGATTTTGGCGAAACATTTAATAACCTAGCTGATTAATTTCTTTGGCATAATAATAAAATGAGGGATAAACAAGAAAACAGAAATTTTTAAATTTCAATTTATGAAAAATTTCTTGCTGAAAAATTAAAAAGCGAAATGCATACCAAGTTGGGATATGGATACCAATATCTAAATTTTTAACTTTACTCGCATCATTAAATTGATTTTTAATAAAAAAAATTCTTTTGTATAGGTTTCTTTTAAATGATCATTTTCGTTTTCTAATAATATGGCATTAATTTTAACGGTAAGTAAAAGCGTCGTCAAATAAGAGTACCTACTTAAGTAACAATCTTCAATAAAATTTTCACTTTTTTGTTATTTAATAATTTTTGCCTTCATACTTTGTGTACTTTTTTCTCTCGGTATTCTCCTCCAACTGGTATGGGAGCCAGCAACTAAGAGATGTTGTCCCTTTTAAGGGTAGTCGAGTACAACTGACAACTTTATTAAGACTCTTAAGTGGACATCTAAAATGTCTTAGAATTAAAGAAGGAAGCAGGATCTTCTTTATGTGTGTGTAGGAAACGCAATATTATATATTTTACCCTTGATTGTTTGCTCTCCTGATTTGGACTTGGAAAGAAAAGCTTGTTTCGAAAACCTCTTCTTGCTCCGGACAATTTATCTATATACACAACCAACCTGTAGTGGAATTCGCACTGCTGACTTCCATAAATGCAACACCTTGAAGGAAGCATTCAAATAACATGAAATTTGCAACATATATTAGCGGAAGTGAGACAGGTAAATGATTAGAATTTCATCATAGACGCACATCAAGCGCGCCTGTGGCACTACTTCAAAGCGTTATTTAAGGATTCGACGATTTCAAGCTCGAAAATTGTGTTTTCCTTGTGATTTTTTTTTTTTTTTTTTTTTTTTTTTTTTTTTGTTAAAAAGAACAATTATGCTTCGTAGAAAACAGTGACAATTTCTTTCATCAAGTGTCCAAGTTTAACAGAGGAAGGATAGTGGCCAACCAAGTTTGTGGATTATCTTTCAAGGAAATCGGTAGTCGTGTTGAACGAAACCAGTAATGAGGATATGTGACCGCTGGATGCAGGAAGGTACGAATGACCGACCTGTTTGATCGCATCTACCTCAGTGCAACACTTCGTGAGATAACAAGCAAATTTTGCGCATGACAGTGACGGATCGTTCAACTACATCAAGAACTGAAGAACAGCACATTTAATCAGTAACGCATCATCCAGTACATGTGCGTACCATTCGACGCCTTTTACAGCACAGTGGTCTGCCCGCAAGACGTGCATTGTTTCGTTTATCTTTAACGTAGAACCACAGACATCTTCGCTGCGAGTGGTGCGATAAAAGAAGGATGTAGACGGCAGAATGCAATGAAATTGTCTTTACTGACGAGTCACGCTTCTGTCTCCAACACCACGTTGGTTACATTCGAGTCTGCAGACACTGAAGAGACAGGATGCTGAACAGCTGCGTTATGCACCGCCACACTGGTCCTGCACCGAGTATTATGGTATGGAGCGGTATTGGATGTCACTCTGGTACTCCTCTAGTACGCATTGCCGGTACTTTAAACAGCCAGTGCCACATCTCTGAGGTGTTGAAGCCAGTTGTCTTTCCTTATCCTCATGGCTTGCCCACAGCCATATTTCAACAGAATAATGCGCGAGCACCCGTGGCACGCATTGTCCAAAGGTTCTTCGTCAATCGCCAGATTGAATTACTTCCCTGGAGTACTCATTCTTCGGATATTTCGCAGATAAAAAAAATGTGGTCCACAATTGCTCAACAATTGACCAAGATGACATACCCAGCTGCCACACCAGATGAACCCTACCAACATGTGGAAGCTGCTTGGTCTGTTGTACCCCAAGAATGCATCAAAAATCTATTTGAATCGATGCCGAGGCATTTGACAGCGGTGATCTTCAAAAATGGCGGCTCCTAATGCTACTGTTTTAGCAAGAACCACACTTTATAGAAGTCTATAAATTTAATCATTTGATACTTGGCCAATATGTTATCAAGAAAATAAATTCTGTTATGATATCTCTTGTCTTTCTTGATGTTGCAAAATGGGTGGCCAGCAGATTATATCACGATTTAATGAATTAAACCAAGTGAGCAATTGCGAAACCTCACTTTATTTTGACTTTAATAATTAATTTTCTTGGGTTCACAGTGTCGAAGCGGCCTCCTCTTGGTTTGGCAATAAATATCGATATTAAAATTTAATTTCTGGTACCCTGGTAATTTTAGTATTTTAACGTCGTTTTAGGGTACTCTTTCGTCATCGACATTTTAGCAACTATCTCAAAACCGTAATTAAACTTTTACTCCTTTTTTCATAAAAGTTGCATTTTATATAGTTATTAGATTTTTATGTAATTCTCTATTCTTACTTTGTTTTTACATTTTATACTCTTATCAGTTATTACTATATTAAAACGCTTATATCAAATATATATATATATATATATTGATAGAAATTTACTATCGTGTACTCTTGATTTCTCGGCGATTTTTTGACGGCAATACAGGTGCCAAGATGTGACAATCAAGATTGCCGCTACACAAAAGTTAAATTAAGTATCAAAATTAACAAAAATTAAGCTTTATCTCCATATTTTTTGGCAAACCAAGGGTTATTGTAAATTTTACACCGAACCATATATTTCTTACCTAATCTTGAATAGTGTTACCTAAAATAAACGTTATTCGTTCTGAAATTTATTATTAAAATGGGAACTTATATTATTAATATTATCATCAAGATATACCATAATGAACAGGGGTGAAAATGTGCTGTGGGTCCCCTGCTTGCCGCATTTTTAAAAAGTCGCCAACTGGTGCGTTTTTGCGTGTTGTCTGGCGGAGTTGAATGCTCGGAGAGACACTACACAACAACGGCGTTTCTATGGCGACGAAACAGAAATACGTGTTTTTAACGAATTTCACCGTTGATATGGCAACGAAAACAAAAACAATGGTTTTTCCATGAATTGTATAACAAAAAATACACATATAACTGTATAACAAAATATAACAAAAAAGACAGGAGTGCCACAAAGAGTGCATTTAGAGGATGAAATAGTCAAAGTTACTACGCTTTGCGCGTCTATCGTCCATTTGGCGAGAAAGGGGTACCCAAACCACAGATTAACCTGGTAGCAAACCTCTTGCGATGTTGAATAATGGTTAAGGGACGAGGTCCATATCCGAATGGGTATTCTCACCTCGAAATTTCTATCCTACGTTAATGAGAAAAATTAGACCTAATTAATATTTTACGTGTATAAATTCTGTAAATGTGAGAGGTTTTTTGAGGATTAGATAATTAATTTGCTATTTTCCTCACAATGGAGCAACACTTTTCATATCAAACAAATAGAATCCCTAAAAAAATATCGGAATTAAAGACGAATCATAAATTCGAAGAAAAACATCAATTACGATTTGAATTTTTGAATTTTAAATGTTCCCAAGATTTAAGTATTTGTTTATCCATAATAAACGAAATCATTATTGTTTTTACAGTACAATCATTTCATTATTTTTATTAAAATAGTATTAACAACTGAATATAAACCGTTAAAAAAATGCACATGCCAAATATGTAAATTGAAAAGAAAAATCACTTTCTCATTACATAAACCGTTGCAAGAAACACAAATATCTCTCTTTCGTCTTTTTTTTCCCCACAAGCGATGAAAGAAATTGAAATGCATTGCCCTTAAGTTAATTCGAAGCTTCAAAAGCTGTGAATTGTCAGATTCCTGAAAAATGGAATCTAATCTTCCTTTAAAAAATAGTAAAAAGAAACGTCTCATTAATTCCCGAATCACATTACGTAAAACTGCTTGGAAATGAATAATGAATGAAGTTTATAAGCGACTAATCATTATTTCTAAAAAAGAACTTGTTTCACTGAATTTCTTTCCAATGAATATTTCCTGGCTTCAAGTTTTTCTGAATGTTAGGAAATATTTTTCCAATTCACAAAAGATAACAAAGTTTGTACTGCAATTTTGTTTGTATTATGAATATAGAATATTTTTTTTATTTTCTCCGTAATTATATATATATATATATATATATATATATATATATATATATATATATAGTTTTCTAAAAAAATCAGTTAGTTGTTAAAGCTTCGATATAAAAATTCTTTTCTGTTTTCTTAGATTGTAATAATTCTTCATTTATTTTTCTTCTGTTTAAATTATTTACTGTCTTAAATTTACGACTTTTATCAAGTATCATTTGTTTTGTTTTTTTTAATCTATCATTTTTATTGTCAAGTTGTTTTTGCCAAATCAGAAGAACTTAAATTTGGAATGCGGAAATCATTAAATAAAAGAATTCTTTATGATATTTTTGTTATGTCAATATATTCAAGATTAACTATATAAAAAAAGGAAGTTTTTTCACATACACAATAATTTCTGTGTAATGTATGAATGAAGAAGGCTGTGTTACAGCTTCATTTAAAATAATTTATTCCAAAGTAATTAATAAAATATTAATAATATACTCATTATTATGTTTTTTATTATAATTAATATTTCTTTTTAATATTACTTAGATAGGATTTTAGCTGAAATAGTTTATTATGAGTTAATGTCGATAGCTAAATCTAAAAAATGTTATATGAAAAACACTATTCTTGTTACTTTTATTCTATGATTAGCAGAATAATTCGTGAAATATTAATTTGCAATTCATTACTATATAGATGTATTCTTAGAATTTGCAAAATTAATCTTCTAAATAATATGAAAGAATATGCAGATTGAAATAAATGAATTAATCTAGAATGTTACACGAGCTGCTATTTACATCTCAAAGTTTAACTTCCATGTGAATTGTAAACGTAAAATGGAAAAAGAGTATTAAATTTATTATTATGTGCACTTTCTCTCTAACAATAGTACTTACATCATACTGCAGCGCACATTAAAAAATTCTTTTACTGTGTATTTATGTATGAGTAGAATAGAGTTATAACATTAGTACTATATATACTGAATATACATACACTAGTACTATACATACTGGTAGTACATAACTGAATCACAAATTTTTATTCTTCATAAATATTCAAAAAATTGAATCATCTATAAATTTTGTCAACTTTCACCTATACTAAAACTAATTTTACCATTATATTCTAAAATGGCATATTTTTATTGTGAAAATATCAACCTTGAATTTTAAAGTAAAATAAAATACTTTTTGATCATATAGTTATGGGGACTTTCTAAAATGGACTATTGAATTTTAGATCATCTAATATTCTTTGATTCTTAAAATTCTGCGTAGTTTTCTCTTTCTTTTTCCAGAAAGAAGGAATTACGTCCCATTTTGAAAATCTAAGCCTTCTTGTATTTTTAAGAAATGTTGAGTTTTAAAATTATGAATTGTTTTCTTAAACTTAAAATTATCGATAATTTTCTATTTACTTTAAGTATTAAGATTTTTTACATAATCATTTCAAAGTTTCATGTATAATTCAAGAATAGCTTTAAAAATATTTAATAATTTTACTTCAATTAATGCTTCAAATGAAGCAGAATTAAAGTACTTCAACAAAACAAATGGTATTTTAAAATAACAATGTTTGTAAAATATAATTTAACTATCCTTTATTATAAATAAATAAAATATTAAATTTTTGATATCAATTAGTATATAAAAACTATTTTCACATAAATGTGAAGATGAAATTGCTTCGATGAATTTGAGTTTTACTAAAATTGTATTAAGAGGGGTTAGTTAATTAATAAGGAAGAAATTTTTCAGAATAACACAATAACAATCTTATTTTAGAAATTTTGAAGTTAAAATATTTATGAATCCTTAAGATAGTGTGTGTGTTTTGAAAAAAGGAAATATTTCACTGAAAATATTCAACTTTGAAAAATAAAAAGGACAATAATCACATTAAATTTTGATAAAAATCTTTAAAATTTTTAACAATTCGCATCTGACAGAAGCCAAATTTGACACCATCGGTAATAAATTACTGCAACTACTGATTACATTCACAAGGAAATTGCATCGGTACAATTGCCGTAAAATCCAGCATGCCAAATTCTGATATTTTTGGCGAAGAAGCAATGTTGCCAAGATGACATATTGTGACTTCTCATGATAACGTAAATACTAGTGATGTTAATGGATAACATGTTAATGTCTTGAATTAAAGGTAAACAGCTTCTCAAATAGATGCTTTTGTCCTCATATAAGAAATCTTTTTATTAACAAAATGAGCTTCGACAGTATTCTCAGGCAATTGATGGTAAATTTCGCCTTGTTTGCTGCCGCTCGAAGAATGCGATTTGAAGGCAGGTAGCAAATTCATTGAAAAGTCGGATGTATGACACAATCTTAATACGATATCGTTATTAATCATGTGTGACGTAGATGGAACGTTATCTGACCTCATGGATATTTTAAACCAATGTGAATCGTAATAAAATGAAGTAGTCATAATTTCAATTGGAACAAAAGAAACATTTATGGTTGATAGTATAAATTCGATTTTTTAACAACTTACTTTTCTGTTAGTTACGCATCTTTCATTCATTTCATTTATTATAAAGTTAAGATGCATTGGTAGGATTAAGTCATAAGACTATCGAATTTTGGGCACAGGTCCCGTATAATCCAGGATTCCAAATTCGTTTGGCGATGAAGAAATGTTGCTAACGATGCCGTACTGTGACGTGCGGGGTGACGTAAATATTAGGGTTGCCAAAATATAATTTTCCGCATAGTTTTTATAGGTCTGCATAGCTATGACGTAATAAAAACCAGGCTGCTATACACATAAGAAAATCCGCCAAAAAATCACTAAACTCAGAATTTGGCATCCTGGATTATATGGCATATGTGCCAAATTTTGTTTCAAGTCACCAAATATCACAGGGTAGCTCCTTTTCCCACTTTAATGGGTGATTCATTTTCAAAACATTTCGAAGTTGTTCAAGTGTATTTATGCCACACAATCACTTATCCACAAATAGCTCATAATATTGAGTAGCCGGAAAAGTTAAATGACTATATGGTGAGCTGGCAAAGTTCCCTTTTGTGAACTATATCTGGTCTTTCGAGTGTAGTTATAAAAAGGAATCACTTCTCCAGAAGCGGAACATGTGTTCATCACATGGCAGAGAAAGATGGGATTGTTAAAAGATCCGATAAACTTAAGCCCTCATAGTGACAGAATGCCAAAGAGTAAGGTTTCCGGATTTTAGAGGCTTATATGCATTTCGTTCAAGGTCAATAATATCATCCATTCTGCCTGGCAGGTTACTATTTGAACACAAAAGACGAAAAAAGAAACACTGATATCGATTAAGGCTCCACCGATGATAATTGATATTTCATATGTTGCAGAATACTAATATTGGAATTGCGTTAAAAATTTTAATTAAAAAGTTATTTAGCAATATTGTGTTTAAATTGCACTCGTATAAAATATTTGTTTCTGACGTAAATTTACCTTTCACCAAACTAAAATTAATGTGATAATCAGTTTAATAATTTAGATATAATAGGGTTATATATGTGTGTTAATGTAATTTCAAAATTACAATAATTGTTTGATCAATATTTAATGCTTTTAAATATTCCTAGCAAAATATTATTGGATTAATACTATATATATATATATATATATATATATATATATATATATATATATATATATATATATATATTTAATAATACGTGTGTGTGTGTGTATAATACAAAAAGTACTCTGATTTATTGTTGAAAATATAGTAATTGTGTTGTGATCAATACCATTTATGAAAAAGAAAAAATAATCATAATTTTTAGCATTTTCTTGTAATATTTCGTTCGAAATCAGTTGTAAAATATATTCAATATACAACTGAAATTATTTGCTCTTAGAATTCAACCCTTTTATATCGTATCGGAACTTTTAAAAAAATTACAATATATATTGAATTTAAAACTCAGAAATTTAACTGAATCATCAAAAAAGAAATTTCTTCAGATTTAGTTTTTATTTAAAGGTAAATTTTTATTAAAAATTATAGTATTTTTCTACTTTCGAATAATTAAATACCCAGAAAGATTCAATTATGAATTATTTTGAGCTGATGACGTATTATTTAGCACATTTAATATTCTTCTGTTTATAAAACTGATTCGCTAATACAATTTAAGTAAAAATAATAGCATTTTACATAATTCATCATCCAACTTGAATTTTGCAATATCAAGAAATTATAGTCACTTTTTTTAAGTCTGTAATTAATTTGTAAGAATCTTAACTAGAAATGAAATAGTTTTAAGTCATCAGCTAGCGATGATAATGCTGACAACTTCAACATTTCGCCATTAAGGTAATTGTGCTGTATAATATAAAAAATACATTATCAGCACTTAATATATGAAAACTTATTTCCAATTATAAAAATAATTAAATGGTAAGATATTAAGTAATTTCAATTATAATTTTATTTATTTAATTATATATTACGTTGTTTAGTAGGTATAAACCTACTGCTTGTTAAATATAAAACTTAATAACACATTCCTAGTAAGCTCAGAAGTGGAATTTAGAATTCAGTTATACGAAATTATGTGTCATTTGATGGCAATGGTAAAGACTAAATAGCATAATTTAGTGTTCCCTCGCATTGTCCTGTATGTATCCAATACTTTTATTTTCCAGATCCAAAAATATAAAGATCTTTCAGTAAAAAAACTCAGATCTAAATTTTATGTATTTTGACTTTAAAGTAAATGATTGAGGAAAATGAATATTATTTTCGCGGGCAAATAAAAATTTGTCAAAGAATTCATTTGATTTTTACATCACCAATTGTGATTCTATTTAAAAAAAATTACTGTAACTATTTTTTAGAATGAAAACTGATAACTTAACTGAACTTTTATAGTTTTTTGTTAAGTGTTAAGTGTATTATATGATAATGGGAAATATAGCTTGAGTTCTTGTATATTTGTTTTTACAGATTTACATCTCCCTTTCTAAAACAGTAATTATTGTTAATGGATAATTTACGACAAACATAATGTATCTTTCGTGGCATGAATGTGCTTGAAAAATGACTCATATACCATTGTTAGAGGTTCAGAACTCAATATATGCTGAAGAATTTAGCCAACCATGATTATACTCTCCTTTTTCATTTCAACTACAGTAACATCGAAGTTAATAACTTGGTTTACGATTATGATGCTACATTAAATTTTATCAAATAGGGCAGATTACTAAATACTAGGGCATACTAGGACAGATTACTAGGGCAGACTACTGAATTGTATAAATGTGAAATGCTATGAGAAATAAAAAAATATAAGCAATCAAAAATTTTAGAACAAAAGAAAAATCACGTAATTTTACATGCTATCAGAACTTTTAGACAGATATAGTAATATAGTGAAAATGGCGATTTATTAGGGTGTAAGACTCCTTAATCAAGATATTTTATTCAGCTCAGCAACTCCACACTTTTTTTTGCAATAATTTTGACGATTTGAAACAGGAACAAACAACTTGAGAAATGGATCACTGGGTAATTTAGTTGAAGTTTTTTGTTTATTAAAACTATAAAAATATACCTCTAAGATTTTAACTTCGCATTATGAAATTTTCATTTTTATAATATTTATATGACAATCTTATAAAAACGAGGTGAAAAGGATACAAATGACTCGCCATTTTAATTAAATAATGGAATAATGTAGGTTCTTGGATGCTGTTTCTTCAGAAAGGCAGCGGATAATATTTTCATGAATTCCAGTGGAAAGCGAAAATGGAAGCTTTTATAAGAACAAAGGCAAAAACAATTTTGTTGCGGTCTTTCGTTTGAAAATACTTATTATGGTCTGTTATTCATTAATTTTTTTAAAGCATAATGATAGGCAAACAAATAGTTCATAAATAAGAATTAATACCCTTTATACTCTTCCATTATGACATTTTATTAGAAAAAAAAAACAATGATGCAGTAATGTGATATCTATAACTGCAGCTGAATAACATTTTTACTGCGACTGGAAATTGTTCTAGAAAAATAGCTCCTGTTTCAAATGAGAACAAAATAGGATATACAGAGAAAAAGTGGAGAATGTATAAATGGGATCAACTTTGTTGAGCTCTATTCGAATTAGAACAAAATAGGATATACATGGAAAAAGTGGAGAATCTATAGCTGGTATCAACTTTTTTAATTTCTATACGACCATCTCATCAAAAAATTATAAAAAAAAAGCTTCTCACAAAATAAGGAATACCGATAGAAGTTTCGTTTCCTTTGCTATAAGTAAGCCTTGGTTTCGAAACATACGGTGAGCATTCAGAAATAATAATAATATGATGCAGCTAGTTATAATGCATTAAATTCCAAAACCAGTCTACTACTTTATGTTAATACCACGGTTATACAATTACCATCCCATATCTACCTGTGAAATATATAATTATTAAACATTACCTTTACTGGCTTACTGAATCATCAAATCTGCTTTCCTGAACACATCTAAGACTTTATCAGATGTGTGGGAGGTAAACAATTTTGTAAATATATGTCAATGTGCTACAAAAAAGCATTTTACAGTATTGTGATTTTGTATCTAGATTTGTAAATAATATATAATCATAGACAGAAAGATCTTTCTCTAACAGAAAACTTAATTCAGCTCAGTAAACTATTTCGAACCTTATTGTTAAGATAGGATTGGTGTGGAAATATTCATAATGAGTGCCAAATAATTTCAGTCAGAAGAATTTTGATGATCGAGGCATGGCATACCTATCTCTGCCCGTTCGAAACAAAACCGATACCTTCTTGAACTGGATGATAACTGGAGCTAAAAAGTTGATTATGTGTGTAGAAAAATCGTAAGGGAAAGAGTATATTGAGTGGAAAAACCTAGCCCTTCCATTTCTAAAACAAATTTTACTCTGAATAAGAGAATGTTGTGTGTATGGGAAGACATTTGAGGATCAATACATTATGAACACCAAAAATTTAACGAAAAGCCCAGTTTATAAAAGTATTGTCAGGAACTGGATAATTTAAAGGAAACAGTCCAAGAAAAGAGGCTGTGAATGTTCCAAGAAATAGACAAACAACCAACAATAAAAAACACAACCTTTAGTGGAAATAAATACCTTTGTTACATACATTTGAAGAGCTTCTTTTATTTTACAGAATCATCTACATTTAACCATATTTCCCTTCTGGTCATAAGCTTGAAAGTTCTTATCTTCTGTCATCTATTCGATAGTGAAGAGTGGTCACTGATTTTTCTACTCTTAACCGTTTTCAAAATGCTTATCGCCTATAAAGTCATTAAACTCAGATGGAAATGTCCTAAGTAATGAATGCCCAAATGCGTCCAACAATTCTTGATTTCCAACAACTATGTGATATTGGGCTGAAGTCGCGTGGAAACTGAATACTCCCAGAAAACATTCCCCTGTTTTATTGTGTAGATAGTCCCCCGAGGTTTTCTTAATTTCATATAAAGACACTTTCTATTTAAATCTCATAATTATTGTGTTTTTGATTAAAAAAATGCAATGGTTTCCTGACTATATATCTATATATTATTAATGAATAAATTGGCGTCAGAAGAATATCACGTGAATTCTGAAGTTCGTGATTAGAATTACAAATATTTAAATGTAAGTGATTATTTAAAGAAGTAAGAGAAGTTTTATAGCTGTAATAGAATTCTCCCTCCCCCTCATTAAATATTTCATTAACTTTTGTAACAAAGCAATCGTTAATTTTTTGATGATCCTCGTATAATAGTAACTCATGGAGAATTATATAACATTTAATTTTTATTTTTTAAAAACAATTATTGGAATTCTAAATACGAAAGCATTTCTGAAGCAAAACTTTAAAATACCATTTTTAATTGACAATATATTTCGTTACTTTTTTACGGAATTTTTTAATACAATTTACTGAATTTATATTATAAAAATATCTGTATATTATTAATGAAATTTTTCTAAATCGCATAAATAATTGCTTGCTTCTTATTTTGTTTAGTTTAATTTACAATATGCTAAACATTAATACATATAATTGCTTGCTTCTTATTTTGTTTAGTTTAATTTACAATATGCTAAACATTAATACATACATACAAATACACACTCACACACACACACACATATATATATATAGATATACATAGATAGATTGATACATCAACATTTTATTCGAATCGAGTTTTGAAGTCAACAGTGAAATATCAAGGTATCAAATGTTTAGGACTTTTCTTTCACATATCTATAGCAAACATCAAACATTAAAATGACTTTGAAGATAGTATCTTTCAACAAAGCATGGATTTTTCTTTTCTTTTTCCTATATCCAGCGGAAAAATAAATTGAAATATGTCGCCAATAACGTTTAAGAAAAAGTTTTGCCGTTTCTCAAACAGGAATATTCCCATTTTTCATGCATGCCAGATGAAGAAGGGAATTTATTCCATTTCTTTCGCAACCTCGATTCCACACTCCACAAGCATAAATTTTCAATGTTGAAAAGCGTGTGAATCATTCAATCTCGAATAACAGATTTCTCAATATCCACAGAGAAAAAAATGTTTTTGCCTAAGTCTTAATAAATATAAAAAAAGTCATGGTAATAAAGATTATTTGATGAGAATTCGACATTTTATGATATTCAATTAAATTTATTTTGCATGTATTTATTTTAATTTGGGATATTTTCAACTGTTATATTGCACAAAACATATCTGTTAATTTTTGTAAAAATAAAATTACCTTAAAATTTAATGGTATAGACAAGATTTTTTTCTACTGTCTATAATATACATTAAAATATTAATACTTGTGTATAAATCTTAAAATTCTGGTTTTATATTTAATAAAATAGACATTATAATAGTACATGAGTAAAAAAAATTCGACACTTAAATGTTAATGAACACTGTTGGACACACAATTGCTAAGGACGGATCACAAATTGCAATGTAGCATAACATTAAGCGAGACATGAAGCCTAGAAGGATAAAATATTGTTGCCACATTATTCAGACATTAGAATATTTATTGTTCTGAAAAGTACAAAAGCTGTGAAACATCTAAAAAAAAATTTTCATTTGATGCTGCATACGGAAAAGTGGAACAATGCTTCTAAAAGTCAGCAGGCACCTTGAAGAAAGGTATCAGTACGGGATATGCCCACCGTGGAATGCGATGCAACATTCCACACGTAGTATCATACTTACACAACATTATCCAGCTGCTGTTGAGGCAGTTTATAACATTCCTCTGTGAGTGCACGGATGAGGGTGTTCTTGTTTGTTGGAGGATAGTTTCGACCAGCAACTTGCCTCCCCAAAGCATCCCACATATTTTCAATGGGGTTTAGATCTGGAGAACGTGATGGCCATAAGAGGAGTTGAATACCCTCGCTGTCTAGACAATCCTGAACAGCGAGAGTTCGATGGAGGACATGTTGCTTTGTCATCCATAAAAACAAATTTATCACCGACGGCACCACAGAAAAGACGAACATGAGGAAGTAGAACTTCATTAATGTATCGTTGGTTCGTCATAGTCCCATTCTCAACCACATGTAGGGGGCCATGTGGCCATTGATCATGATGCCGGCCCACACCATGACGCTGCTTGTCGGATATTGGTCCTTTTACTGGATATTTTCTGGACGATAAACAGTACCACTCTCACGCCAGATCAGTTGGCGTCTACAATCCGATGACAGATTGAACCTATTCGCATCTGATAATACGCATGCCCAGTCCTGTTCAGACCAATTGCGATGCTCACAACACCATTGCAAACGGGCAGTACGGTGCTGTCTGGTCAATGGGACACACACAGCAGGTCTGCGGGACTATAGTCCTCCTCCCCTCAAACGTCTGGCAACAGGTTTTTGGAAGATCTGCTTTCCTGAGGCAGCTAGAAACTTATTTGCCACCTGCTGAGCTGTAGTGCGCCTGGTCCTTTTTGCTGATAGGACAATATATCTGTCTTCTGCAGGCGTCGTACTTTTAACACGACCTCCCTCGTGCCGTCTACTACACATTCCAGTAATTTTAAGTGACTTCCACAGCCGTGAAACAACGCTGTGAGCGATGTCGAACCCCCCTGACAACATCTGTTATTTTTCACCTTTCTTCGATCTTTCCAATAATTCGTCCACGCATAAAATCATCTAAGTGATGTCGGGAAGACATGCCAAAAATTTCAAGTTCGTCTATTAAATCTTTCCTGTAAGACTTTGACTTGAAACAACTGTCCACACGCGTCAAAACCTTTAAAGCTCTTATGAACGCTATCACGTGGTGAAAAGACGTGGAGAAAAAAAATTGCATACGCATACTTCTTCTTACTATATCCCGCACTTATTCTAATTTTCCACATTTTGCTTCCTTTTATTTTGTGCTTGCTATGGATGATAGTGTTATCCGTCCTTAGCAATTGTCTAGCAGTGTATATTAGAGCTCTATGATTCTCTGATCAACAAAACAAATTTGATACTTTGTGTAATTTATATTATTTATAATTGCATAAATTCATAAATAGTAAAATTTTGATATTTTGTAGTTATAATAAGTTAGATGCTATCATAGTCATATCAGTTGTTAGATACTAGAGAGATATATCTACACTTAGAGTTAGATACTATCATATCAACTGCATAAATTCATAAATAGCAAAATTCTGATTTTGTATTGAATAAGTCAGATAATATAATAGTGCACATGCCTGACAATTTCGACCCTACAATGTTATTGTTTATGAAAACTCTATAATTCTCTAATCAACAAAGAAAAACACATTGACATTTTGAGTAATTTACATTGTTTATAAATAACAAAACGTTTCTAAAAATATAACGCCATT